>CAUYQG010018477.1:0-30739 GCA_963574415.1 Tarsius wallacei
AACGGCATGGTGGGAAATAGAAAAATGAACAATGACATCCTTGATAGATGTGAGTACTTCGCATAGACATGCTATTTTCTTCTTCCACGACTGCACAGAATTCTTCAGCTGTATCAAACAGCAAAGGCGGAAGACAGAAGGGCCTCAGCTGCCCGGACTCGCTTTGCGGCCGGGAGTCCTCAGCGCACCTGGACTTTGTCAATCAGGCGGGCCTCCAAGGCTGGCTCCCAACACCCACTCACCTGATGGCCCGTGCTGCAGACATAGTCTATCTCTGCCCACACTCTCTGACTGAGCATTTTCCTTTCCCTGCTTCAGGAGCTCATGTACCAGGTAAGTGGGAAGTGCCAGTGAGTTAAGCTCATGGAAGCATCCCTCCACCAGCCATAGACAGGAGCTGATGAATCAATATCCCTGCTTCCTCTCCAACTCCCTCCCAAGGTGGGCTAACTCTGAGGTGTGTTCTGAACTGTCTTCCAGAGATCCTTGGTAGAACTGAGCCCCAGTTCCCCACAGCAGTAACAGGCCTCTATTGGTTTCCCTCTCTCACTTCCCTACTTCCTGGTTTCCTGGAGTGAGCCTCCAAATATACTGCACTTAAATTCTTGCCTGAGGGTCAGCCTCTGGAAGAACCCAAAACAAGACAATGTGCTTTGCATTCTTTTGGAAGTCTTTCCCCATGTGTCTAAAACACAAACCAAATCCTGAACACTTTTCTGAGAAGCTCTGGTCAGTGACAACAGAGACAGCAGGAGTGGTTCTGGTGCTGGGTGTCAAGCTCTCCTGGAAGCACATTAGTGGTCCACTCAGGGCACTCTGGGCTGTTCTCCCCCCATTATGCTTCCAGATCTGGTTATTTCTAAAATTCAGAACTGAATACAATAGCACCTAAGAGAATTTACTGGCTGTAGCCTGATGTGCTTCACACAAAGCCAGGCAGCTTCTGATTCTCTGACATGAGTGGCTATGGTAGATTTCATTCAGACAAAATTCTCAGAGACCTTCACCAGAGTGCAAATCACAGCAATCATTCACACGTGCAAGATTCACCCAAGTAATTTCCTAAGCGAAATAGACAAGAATATTTCATCTAATAGACTTGCTGAATGCCTTAAGAAAATTAGATAAGAGTCTTGTAGTAAGGACCAGTCTAGTATTAGATCAAACACATTCTAAAGTATCAACTTTATGAGCCCCAGCTCATTTTTAATGCAGTAAAATATCCTTCTTTACTGGCCTGTATCATGTTGAATCCGTAAAGCAACATGACCCAGCTTTGACATTGTTTGTGGATATACAAACATGGTGCTCTGGAAAGAATTATAAATGCTTTGCTGAGCTTAGTGGAGAGTCTTCTCTTGAAAAATGGAAATCAAGCCGGGCTCGGTGGCTCAGCCTGTAATCCTGCGCTTTGGGAGGCTGAGGTGAGTGGATTGCCTGAGCCCGCAGGTTCAAGACCCACCTGGGCAACTTGGCGAGACCTCATCTCTACAATAAATCAAAAAATCAGCTGGGCGTGGTAGTGCATGCCTGTAATTCCGGCTACTGGGAAGGCTGAGGAGGAAGGATCGCTGGAGCCCAGCAGGTCGAGGCTGCGGTGGCCGGGAGTGGCCACTGCACTCCAGTCTGGGTGACAGAGTGAGACTCCAACTCAAAAAAAAAAAAGAAAAATGGAAATCAATGTCTAGTGTAACAATGTCAAGGGCAGCATGCTTAGAAAGAAGGCAAATTCTGTACAAAGGACATTGTCTTGCTTGAAACAACAAGCTTGAGGACCTTTAATTTCGCCCTTGTTATTACTAACAATAGCTGGAGCAGGTTCTTACCCAAAGGAGGAATCGGGAATTCTGGATCCACAGTGCAACTGAACCATATGTGACATGCCATATAGTAGCTGTCAATAACTCTTCTCACTGTTCAGCAGGCTCAAATATTAATGTCTCATACATTATCACTAAGGAATTATTGAGAACGTTTGGTCCACTATGACCAGGGACTCATACCCCTTCTGGGCTGGTCCAGGAGTCTCTTTCGGTGTTGTCAAGGTCTGCTGGTGTGCAACCACGCGTGTCAAAAGTACTCTTGTTAAATTCTTCATTCTGAGACTTCTTATTCACTGGCAGAAAATTCTCAGCCTCTGCTTATGCGGTTGTTCAATGTTCACTTTATTACAGAATCTTTACTTGATTGCTAAGAGTATCCTGTTTTCCCTCACTGCGCCCAGCAACTTGCCAGGCACTGGCTACTCACACCCAAAACAGCATCTCTGTTCTGTACTGTGAGGTAGATTGGCTCCATGTCTCCATAAAGCTACCCATGCTGTCATCAAGAAACCTTTTTAAAAAGCGATCATACTTGCATTTATAATTATAATTTTTTATTAGCATGTTTGCTTTTAATTGGGAGGTAAGTAGCAACACTCACAAGATTTTAAAAATATATTGGAATATGAATTCCAGACCTAATTATAGTCCCAATTTTGAATGGTTCGGAATCATTCTTTCCCATCTGCATTGTCTGTGGGATTTTCTTTAGAAATGAAGCCATTAATTTTGAAATAGTTAAATAGCAGTACTGACCAGTATATATCTCTTTGGCTTAGATCTTTGTCAGAGCTGAGCTTTCTTGAAATCACATACAGTTCTAAGTTTGGGCCAAACTAATTTATACCTCTGCAAATGTCTTGCTTTGAGATGATGCTTGTTTTTAAAATAATTAGAAACAGAGCTAATGTAATAGGTCTTTAGGGGAAAAAAAATTCCCAGGATAGTGAAAATCAATTGGATAATGTTAATGTGGAAATGGCTTTCAGAAATGGTTAGAGTGGTTTATCATAATAAAAGTCACAAACCTCGAAGGACGTTAAGAAAATGTTACACACATATTAGATTGTAGGGAGTCTTTTTGTAACTGTATAACTTGAGATGGAATTGCCCTGTCATTTCTCTAAGATTTGTGTTCAGGATCCTACTTAATGGTGGTGCTTAAGCTTCTTGAATGTAATGGGACAGCCAGGAACATTTCCCTGGACTTGTTTGCTGGATCTCAATAACAGGTCAAAAGACCAGGCCAGAATCATTTATCATCTTGTATTAAAATGCTATCCAGGGTCAGGACCTCATAGTATTGACTGTTCCATCTCTCTCCTGCACCAACCTGTTCTTTGCAAATGTTAACAACGAACATTTAAACATACTCAAGACTCTTCTATCTTAACATTTTAAAGGCCTTCCCCTTACTCCCCTTCTTTTCATATTGGATTTCTTACATCTGCTGGCTTTGATTCCTTACCTCTTGTTCATTCCTCAACCCAGATGCAACCTGACATGCCACTCCATGAAAACTGCTCTTGCCCAGATCACAAATGGTCTCTTTGTCTCTGAATTCAATGCACACCCTTCAGTCTAAATTTCCCTTTACCTCATGGCAACTTTTGGTAGTGATGATCCCCTTAGGCTCCCACTAGGATGGGGCAGAAGATGGCAGGCCAAGGAGGCAGCTGCCTGTGATTTTTTTTTGAGTTGGAGTCTCACTCTGTCACCTCAGCCTTACAAGTAGCTGGAACTACAGGTGTGTGCCATCATGCCTGGCTATGCCTGTGACTTTGAATAAGATTATAAGAGGTGGGAACCAGGAGGATATGAGGATTTAGAGTCACAAACACACGTCATCCCTCACAATTCTGCACACACCGATGCTGGAAATTCCATCAGGGCACCCTGTGCTGTTCGTTGTAGGGTGGAAGAACCATGACTAGCTTTTCAGCACCTATTTTTTTCTTGTTACTCCTCTTCCTTAAAATTTTCCCATTTGGGTAAGATGACAGTTTCTAGGTAACATGCAAAAAGAAAGGCATCATCTTTCTTGCTGAATTTCTGATAAGTTTATTGAGTATAATATGCTAAATTGTAAGCAAACTGTTTTTAAAAAGCTGATGGAACTAGGCAGGATTCGCCATCATTTGTATTTCCTCCTCCTTTTATCTTTACTCAATGTCCTTCCTCCACATCACACTTCTGCCAGCTTCATGAGTTTCTATAAATAGAAATAACTTGTGATGTGCAGACTTTGCCTTTACCCTGCCAATCTATTTGTCTACACCATGAGACTACTGCCATGACTTGTACCCAACTCACATTCTTTGGTGCTACAGAATCTCAGTAATGAGTTTGCTTTCTTTACACCTGGCTTTTTCCCCTCGTAGGTAGCTTCTGAAATGTTGATCTTATTTTCTCCTAAGCACTTAGGTAGCCATTTTGCCTTTCTGTCCTATTGCCTACTGTCTTTCTGGTATCCAGACCACTATTATTGAACAGCGCTCTCTACTGGAAAGCGTTTCTCGCACACAGTGGTGCTTGATAAAGGTTTTGGTTGAATCCCAAACCTGCCCTGCTCTAACAACTTCTATTCTCCCTTCTTAAGTCTGCCTTCTAAGTTTACCAAAAAACTCATGCACTCTGTGAGAGCATGGTGTATTTCAATAAATTTCATCTTTATTTCGGGTAACGGCCTCAAAGTCCCTCTCCTTCCTCCTTTCTATTACAGTAAAAAGATGTTTTTATTCTTTTTTTTTTTTTTTGAGTTGGAGTCTCACTCAGTCGCCCAGACTGGAGTGCAGTGGCCGCTCCCGGCCACCACAGCCTCGACCTGCTGGGCTCCAGCAATCCTTCTGCCTCAGCCTTCCAAGTAGCTGGAACTACAGGCACATGCTACCACACCCGGCTAATTTTTTTTGATTTATTGTAGATATGAGGTCTTGCCAAGTTTCTCGGGTGGGCCTTGAACCCCGTGGGCTCAGGCAATTCACTCACCTCGGTCTCCCAAAGCGCAGGATTACAGGCTGAGCCAAGCTGTGTTTTTATTCTTATCAGAGAGAGAGAGAGAGAGAGAGAGAGAGAGAGAGAGAGAAAGTCTTTACAACAGTTTCTAAGGCTCTATTCCTGTTCATCTCTCTGTGCAAAACTCCCAGCCCTCTCCAGCCTCCAGGCTGGGGAGCCACCTGGGCCTGACCACTGTCCTCAGACCTACTGGACTTCTGCCCCTCTGCCTGCATTGTTCTTCCTCTCCAGGTCCCTCTGGGTTTGCTCTTCACCCTCCATCAAGTCTGCTCAAACATCCCCCAGCCCCACAACCTGCACATTCTGCCCCAGAATTCCCCATGCCCTCGATTCTAACTCTATCCCTTGCCCTTAGCAAATGATATGGTTTACTTATTGACTAAGTTCACTGCTCGCTGTCTGTCTCCCCAATGCCTCGCTGTGAGGGTAGGGATCTGCGTCTCTCCACTGTGTACCCCAAGTGCTGAGCATTTACGTGGCAGGGGCTCCATTTATCCATTAGTGTATCAATAAATGAAGGAAAGGGAATCCAAAAAGTAAAAAATTTGTTAATTGTAAGTAAATTTCAACTCGTTGTCTTTTCCTGATAAAATATCTCCAGCTTGATATATTCTCTTCCTGCATTTTTTTTACATTATGTAGTGAAAAACAGGCCCTTGTGAGAAGGGATCAAAAAGATTTGATGACCACAAACCATGATTTTGGCAGAAGATCATGTGGTGGGGTGGGTGGCTTTGGAAAGGAGGAGTTGGTGGAAGTTCAGATGGAAAAATCAGCTGGAGGGGTGCAGATTCAGGAGAGAATGGTGGAGAGGAACCACAGCAGAATTGCACACAGACCCACTGAACAGGGTGTGATAAACTCAAAATACTTGAAAGGATCCCAAGTAGGGAAAGCGATTATTGCTGCTTCTGCATCGAGTTTGAGTTGTGATGGGCTTTAGTTGTTCTGGTAGAGCCACGGCAAGAAGGCCAGGAGACCTTGTCAATTGTCAAGGGCCAGAGACCAGCTGACTTCAAGGAAGATGAGACTTTAAGGAAAATAACAGCTGTGACTGTGTCAAGGTTTTGTAGCTGGTGATGCAGTGGTTCTCCTGGAGATGAGCATGTGCTGTAATATTGACAATGAACACATCCAAGAGTTGGCTGTTACCTCTAGTGTTCTCCTCACTCTCAACTTCCCAAAATGGGATCAGGAGCAGCGAATGGAGCCAAGCTTTTTGGAGCAACTTCTGTGCCAGACCTATATTAGAGGATGTGAGAGAACGGTAGACATGGTGACTGTCCACAAGGAGTTTCTGGTCTTGGGAGGAGACAGGGGTGTACACAGATAGCCCAATAAACTGCCAGTAAAGAGAAGAATGCAACACATTTCAAACGGTGAGATGGATTCTATATGGAAGAATTGGGGACACTCTTATAGAGGACGTGAAGGTTAAGACAACATAGGAGACTAGGCAGAATTTTAGAAATTCATTCTTGGCACAGGGGTGGCATAGGCAAAGACTTGAAGACATTGGGAAGGGGGAATATGGAAGATTTTCTACTTGGTAAAAGACATGGCACACTTCAGGAACAACAGAGGGACATAAGGACAGAAAGGAAAGTCACATTCAGACTGAGAGAAGCCCAAAGGTCAGTCTCAGGGACAAGCTTTATTCTGGCAGCTCTGACAAGCTATTGGATGTGTATGAGTAAGTATATAAATGACTCAGAGTATAGTTTCCCCTTAGGTGTTGAGAAGTGAGGATTAAGAAGGGCCCCTTTAGAAGGATGTTACACAGTCCAGAATGATTCTCAGATCTAGCTTCCATGACAGACATTGGACAATGGAAGGTGAAATTGAATATTATAGAAGCCTGCAGGCTGCTTCCTCTGCTCCAAGTTCTGGGTCACGTTCAGGCCTCTCTCTGAACTTCTCTAGGGCAGGTGGCCACAGACCATAGAGATAAAGACAGTATGTCCTGACCCAGGAGAAATAACCGTCTGAAATGTATGTTCCCTGAATAGATTTCCTACCTCAAACTTTTCCTGCTGGCTTCCCAATTTCTTTTTCTGACTTCACATTAGGTGAAATGGTTTTTAAAAATAATAAAAACCTTTAAAAAGAAACAGACATACAGACTGAAATATAAGCAGAAGGGGAGCCGGAAATCATAAATCTAAAAGTATTCAGGTGAAATAATCACATCCACTTGAGAATTGTGGTCATAAATGCATTATCTAATGTCTGCTTAGATAGTCCTCTTCAAAAAATAAATATAGATGATGACAGCTTTGGTGCTCCCTGTGTATGTCCTCATAAGCTTGACTTCTTCAGAGGTTACAGGGCATGAGTAGATAAATTGCTTTAGAAATAATCCTCTATCATTTTTCAATTTCCAAATAAAATTGGCTATTTGGCTCAGAAATTACCACATGAGAGATAAATCATTTTTAAGAATCATTGAACTGCTATTAAGTTTTTTCCTTATGTGGTAGACATTCTCACTTTAAAAATAAATATATAGTTTACAAATTCAAATATAGCAAGAGCACTTGTTCTATCAAAGTTGACAAGAAAACATGTTTAAACGAACATGCCATCTGTTTCCCCGGCCTTAACGCTGACATCTCCCTGTTCCTTCCTATGCACCTACATGCCTCGATGTATATCACGTATTAATAACAGACAGGGTGGCAGATGCTCCCATTCCTGCTGTCTTTGGAAATATGTAGCAGATTGTACTTAGCTATTCCATTATATTGTCTCATATTGAACAGCTACTGTTGACTTATGCTGCTCTCTAAGCAGTCAAAGCTGAGCACCAGCCCATGGCCTTTCTGTGTTCCCTGAGCAGACTGACTTGGGACTGTATTTTTTTTTTCTTTTTTTGAGTCAGAATCTCTGTCACCCAGGCTGGAGTGCAATTGCATGATCACATCTTACCACAGTCTCGACCTCCTGGGCTCAGGCAATCCTTCCACCTCAGCCTCCTGAGTAGCTGGGACCACAGGCACACACCACCAAACCTGGCTACTTTCTAGATTTTTTTGTAGGGATGAGGTATCACCATGTTGCCCAGGCTGGTTTTGAACTCTTGGGCTCAAGCAGTTCTTCCACCTTGGCCACCCAATGTGTTGAGATTACAGGGGTGAGCCACCATACCTGGCCAGGGCTGTATTTTAAAATTATGAAGGTACAGCAACTCTGTCAGGCCTCCTCAAACTTCTTTGTCCTTTCTTCTATAACAGGAATATTTGGCCTTAACAGGTATTTTGCTTTTTAAAATGTCTGTATATTTTAATTAACTGCCACATATCTAAAAATACTTCACTCTTAATTCAAAATAAAATATCGTGTGTAGACACACATGTATGGAAACACACCCACACACGTTAAGATTGCACTTCTTTCTTAAAGATCATTAGCTCAACTACACAGAACCATCCCAGTACTTGAGGTAAAATCCAGTTTGAATTGGACAGCAATCAATCTCAATGTTTCAGTAACTCCATTCAATTCCACTCACATGTATCTTTGTCTCGTCATAGTCTTTTGAGTGTTTATGCCTGGTTAAGATGAAATGCTAATAAGTTTTATTGTTTCTATACAGTTAGCAAATAGAAGCACTGTATCCACTGGTGAGAATTTATAGACCTGTTTTGACAACTCTGCTCCTTCACAATGTATAGGATATATTTTATGTTGCGTTATTAGATTCAGATTTGTAATGCAGCATTAATGCATTGATTGGCTTACATGGAAGGTACTCTGTTTACATGCACTCATAGTTTTAGTTTGCCTTTTAGTATAAGCACTTCTGGTGAATATAAAACATCCTGCCTTTATGTGTGACATCTCTCCAGCTTCTCCTCCACCTCATCCCGCCTTTTACACTGATGCTGAATACCTTTCTGCAGTAGGGCATCCACGACCATTCTTGTGCCATGATAAATCTAATCACATGTGTGCCCGAAGGAGGTGAAAACATTGATGTTGATATCCAATGAGAGACAAAGTGGTTCAGAAAACTGGAGATGAGCAGGAATTAAGGGGCATGAGACATTCTCTGAGTTGTGGGGGTTACTAGAAATATTATCCAAATAGCTTCTCTTATAAGTTACTCAGCAAACATAGCCCATGAGGCCTTCATAGAAGACCACATTTCAAATGCTCTTTACCATTTAGTCAATGTCCAGAGTGCCCAGAAATTCTGCCATATAAAGAATGAGGAAAGAGAAGCTTTCCCTCCTTCCAGGAGAGAGAGAGAGAGAGAGAGAGAGAGAGAAAACCAATCGTGTTCTTCCTGGGAACAGAGTTAGGATCAAAACAAGGAAGAACCAAGGGACCAATTTTAGCATTATAATAATCGGATGCAATTTGTACCTAGAGTTGCCCACTAGTGGAATGAATGGCCTTGGGAACTCCGTGGCGCTTATGTTTCCACAGGGAATCACAGATGTTCTTCCTTGTTGAAGGATGAAATAGACCCAGAGTAGTGGTTCTTGAAGCTGGCCATACTTTAGAATCACTTGAAGAATTTCTTTGAACTAAAGGTTTCTGGTCCCCACATCAGACTGACTAATCAGAATATCCAAGGGGAACTCAAATATATGTCCTTTCTAAAACTTCCCAGGTGATTCAGATGGGAAACCATTTGTTAACAGAATTCTAAGATGCCATTCCAAGTAGAACTTCTACTTCATACACCCACAGCAGTTACAGTCACAGTAACAGTAATAACACCTTCATCATCGGGTGTCTGTTTCTCTTTCTGTGCCTAAGCTTTGCTTTCCTTGGTCTTGGCTGTACCCTTAGCCCGAATCTCTCCAATGGTGGTGATCTGACAACTAGAAGCTGCAGGCACAGATACTTCCAAGAAATACTTGCCAAAATCTTATGTTTTTCCATAATATAAATGGAGGCATGAAACTAAACAGGAAGAAATGTTTAAGGGATTATGTACTGTTAACCTACAATTATACGAAAGTTTGTTTCCTTACAGAAGGTGAACAGCTGCTCTCAATTCCTCTTGAGAACAGCACAAAACAACATGAGTTTGGTTTAGACACAAAGGCAAGTACCTTGTCACTGAAGGTCGTCACACTTCGACTATGCTACCAAGGGCAGATGCAAACATTCCTTTCCAGGAATCTCTGAAAACTATGAGGGGTTTCTACGTGCTCAAGAACACTGAACCCTGACAATAGGTCAGACTCTCTGATAGTACTAAATTTTTTATTTACTCTCAGCCCCCAAACGTATCTGCAATTTAGGCTGCTTTCTCAGGTCTGGCTTCTCTAGGATAAGGTGTGGCTGTGTCTGACAGCAGGGGTTGTAGTGGCTGTGGTGGCCTAGGGCTTGGCTTTAATTTTCACAAAGAAACTGTTTTCACTGTTTTTCTTCGAAGCCAAGGAGCAATAAGGTGATTGGGCTTTGTAGCTGTTTTGTTTTGTTCATATGTTTTTTTAAAAAAAATCTATCTATCTCCCCTCTCCAGAATGAGAACTAATTTGATTGGTTCAAGGATATGCCTCCGATGCCTAAAACTTTCATTGAATGAATCAGGAACAAAACAGGCTTTAAAGCTGGGAAGAAAAGGGAACTCTGTGATCAGCCTGTGGATGCTCCCCTTCTCTGCAGAGACTCAGATTGCGGAGTGAATGACTATAGACCCTGGTCCACCTGACTGGGCATAGGGTCCCCTCCCCACCAGAGTGATGAACACTGAAAAGAGTAGGTGGTCTGCCAGCTTTGCTTGCCTTGGGGAGAGGTCACTTGACTCAGGCTCGGTAAGCTAAGTCACGGGCCACAGCACATCATCCCACCAGGAAGCTGGAAAGGTGGTAGGGAAGAGTGGAGGTGAGCTAGTGCAGAGTGGGGATGGTTCTTCACTCCGCAGAGTAACTAGGTGCACCGTGCAGCATCTGGAGGATCCACGCTGCCAAATCAGGGAACCGAAAATAAATGTTGACTAATCTCATGTCAGTGCAATGTGACTTCTCAGGCGAATTAATCAAAATCTTGTTCAGCCCCTTCTCCCCCTTTTTCTTTCTCATTGATCTTTATTAATAATATTTTCTTCCTCAGACAGATCAATGTTGCAAATGAAAAATATGATATAGATTTCCCTATAGAAGTTCAAATTCATTGAACCTTCCTCGGCCCTTTCTAAGACTGTACTTGAATACCCTGTCTTCATAGCAATCAGTTGCAAGGGTGATCAAGGTGGAGACACGAGTGCCAGGAGGGGAGATGGTTTGGGGGCCCATTCCACAGGTAACTTGTCCTCCCTTATGGACTGCCATTTGGCCCGACCATGCCTGGTGAAAAACTATTTTGATACAACCTTCTATGATTCACACACTTAAACAAGAGACAATGTAGTGATTGTCATGAATTTTTTTTTTTTAACCTAGAAGTTCTTTTGCCACCCACTGTCTAAACATGACAGACCAAATCTTCTGAAGTGTTTTCAACACCCACAGCCTGGCAACCCGGAGTAGGGAAAAAAAAATCTCTCATGCACAATAGATATTTTTAAAAGTATTTTTAGTTTCTTCCATGAAGTGACTTTTTTTTACTCTTGTTAAAAACATTTAACTGTCAGCAATGGTTCACATCTGCTACATTCTGCAAGTCCTATGAAGAATCTCCTTAGTTCTTCAAGACAACGAACAGTTTCAACTGAATTTGTTTGTCCCAGTTGTAGTGGGCTCACAGACATTTGGTGGGGTTGTAAAAGAATGGTTCACCAAGGGAAGTGGTGGAATCTCTCCTAGAACAAATAAAAAGTCCAAGTCCTAATCTAGAATAGGATATACTTAGATCTATCTGATGTGGTATATTTGCTTAGCACGGTATATGTGAAATGTATCAGTGTTCTTGAGGGGGTGGGAAATTGCAGATCTAAACTGAGTAACTTAAGCAAGAGTTTTAAAAATGGACCCATAATGGTATGGGCAGGGTGTTAGAAACGAGTAAGAAAATTCCCAAGGGTAACACCAGCAGGGGGTCACCTTCCCTAGGCCTTGGATGGGATGGAGTAGTTTTACCAATTCAGGAAGAATGACTGCATAAACAGCATGTCCAAGTCTGGAAATCACTCTCTTTCTACCCTCCAATCTTCTGCTAGTGCCTCCCATTAACCAAGCCCTGTTAGAAGCCAGGAGGCAAGGGAGCCCACTGAGGTGACCTCCTGGGGTACGGAGCAGGGTAAACCCAAGATTCCAAGGCAAATGGTAGATAGGCAGCAAACGAGGAGGGCTGAGGGAGGCAGGGGTGATCCACTGAATGTTCTTAGCCATCGCTTTGAGCATTCCTTCATTCAAGCACATATTTGTTAAAAACCTATAAGTGAAAGTACCTTGGAAAACACAGCTGGAGCATGATAAGTGGCCTTTCTTCTCTCAAGGAGCTCTTAAGGGAATGAGGAAAATGAGGCATCACACATAGAATGTCAAGATAAAAGCTAAGCTGTGAGTCAGAACACCACAAAGAGCATCAGTGGGACAGGATTTCTCAGGTGGGAGCCATGTGGGCTCTGGGGAAAGGTGAGTGTGGGTGGAAGAATAAAAGAATTTTAATGAGCCCTTGGGTGAGGTGGATGGGAGAAACCTGAACCCTGCAGTCCCTGCCTCAGCGCCTCTGTGGAGTGATGGACTGGCCTCATGATTTTTTAATGAATTCCAAGACTGTACAAAACTGCTAAATATGTACAGCACTTTTTATTGAGTAAATGTGCCAGTCATCTTTTATATAATCCCTTGTTGAGGGTTCCCAGTGTTATTACTAAGATGGATGTTATTTTCCACATTTTATTGATGAGGACAAAGTCAACTGCCAGAGGCAGAGACTTATCCAAGGTCATGATCATATCTAGTGGTGGGGCAGATGGGATTCAAAGCCAGTTGTTTCTGACATCAAATTCCAAGCCATTAACCTTAAATAATAAGGACAATAAGGAACTTAGCCAGGGTGTCTGCCCTGGATTGAAACATTTTCCTTAGTAATATCCTCTTATGTTCTCAGATGACTGGCAACTAGAACTGTTCCATATTTTATTTTACTTTCTGTGTTGGAGTCTCACTCTGTCACCCAGGCTGAAATGCAGTGGCACGCTCACGGCACCATAGCCTCTACCTGCTGGGTTCAGGCAATTCTTCTGCCTCAGCCTTCCAAGTAGCAGAACTACAGGAATGCGCCACCACCTCTGGCTAATTTTTCTTGATTTATTGTAGAGACGAGGTCTCATCAAGTTGCCTAGGCTGATCTCAAACCCCTGGGCTCAAGCAATTCTCTTGCCTCGGCCTCCCAATGTGCTGGGATTACAGGCATGAGCCACTGTGCCCAGCTATTCACCATTTTAAAAAGTTGCCTGATTTGTAAAATAGATTATGTTTTCCACACAAGCAGCCTGCACTTGCAATTGCATCTGAAGGAGTCTGTATTGCGTTCTGTCTTTGTATTATTCCTGTTTAAAGTCCCCTGAAGACTTTATGACATGCTTGGAATTTCTCCATGAACTCTGTGGACAGCCCATTCAGGCCCCTTCTCCCTCTCATTTGATGTCCTACTATGCATCATGTTCTCACTCAGCTCCAGCCACACTGGCTTTTTTTCTGTTTTTTGACAAGTTACACTCTTTCCACCATAAATTCTGTGCCCTGGGTGTTCCCTTTGTCTAGAATCCTCTCCCCACAGCTCTTCACAGATTAGCTCCTCTTGTTAGTTATTCTCAACATAAATGTCCGAGTCCTCTCTGACCATCCCCATCACGGCCCCCACTCAATCTCTGAAACATCACCTTGTCTTATAGCCACTGTAACACTCATCATTACCTGATATTTCCCATTGGTTTACTTATTCTCTCGACATGAGGGTTGGAAACTTTCAGTATGGTATACTATGCTAAATAACTCTGTGCCTTAAATTGTGGCTGGCTCCTTAAGTGCTTTGCAAATGTATAAACAAATTCATGGAGATGGAATGTGATTCAGAAAAGTAATAGCAGTATGGTGTATTTATGATTACACAGTCACCTACCTTTCAGATATTATTTCTGCTTATATTTCAAGATGAGGAAAATGAAGTGTAGAGATGTCCAAGGACAAACAACAGAATAGGACTATATAACACGTACTTCTCAAGTTCACTATTGCTGCTTGTATGAGTTATGGCTGTGATTATGAGACCCCAAATACAGTGGCTTAAATAAGATAAACACTAGTTTTTCTCTCTCATGTGTTAGTACAGAACTCAGTGTCTGTCACTTGGAAGGTGTGGCTTCCATCTCTGAGTCCAGGCTGGCTGTTCCAGTCGCTGGCATTTCCTAGCCGGTAGAAAGGGGGAAAGAGGAAGACAAAGAATCCAATGCTTCCTTAAAAGACATAATTGAGAAGTCACACACACCACCTTCACCAGAGCTACAGGAGATGCTGGCAAAGGTAATAGCTAGCCTGTGACCAATTAAAACTTGGCAAATTCTGTTACTAAAAGGAAGAAAGTGAGACTAGATGAGGGGGACAATAAGCAGTCTCCTAGGCTCTGTCACAACCTCGATCAGATAGAGGTTATTACCATCTCCATTTTACAAAGGAGAAACTAGGACTCTAAGAAGCTCATTATTAGTCAGCCTTAATGAAATGTTTTTCAATATTAGTGAAGGAGCAGAACTCAAGATAAGATTGCAGTTTAATTCTTCTTTCCATGTATTTGACACACAGATGACTCTTGGTATTTATCCCATTTTCATCTTTGCAATGTCATTTAGCCTTGACCTCTTAGAGTGGTTTTAACCAACAAAGACAAGGAAGTAAGTAGAAGTCAGTGTCCAAAGGGCTGGGTACCTGTCTGACCCTCCAACAACATAGGTTACCTCCTCCCGTGTGTACTGGGCTTCTGGGGTAGCGGCCTTCAGGGTCTCAAGTGGATGGGATTGAGTGTACACTGAGGGCTTTGTAAATAATGAGAGTCAGGATCCCTGGTTGCCGATCAACAGCAGGTAGAGTAACCACATGCCCTTGTTTGCTGGGATAATCCTTGTTTCTAGCTGTTATCTCAGTGTAATTATGAATATGATGTAAATAAATATGTAATTATTAAAAATGCCTCTCTCAAAAGTGCGCCAGTTTGGATGATAAGTTACCTGGTCACTCCACCAATAGGCCTATGATACCACTGATACTCAGCCTTAAAATGGTTGGGGGGAAAGTAAGGAAATGGTGAACAGCTAACTAAGCAGGAGAGATGTTTAATTACAAGCACCTGAATTTGATTGTCATTGTAAAGTCTCAGCGAGACTTTACAATGCTCACTATTCCCCAGTTCAAATGAATGGTAACTCCATTCTGCCACTAAACCCAAACAATCTAATTATAAAGGTGAATTTTATAATCAGTTATTAGATGACCAAACAGCATAAACATGTCTTTATGCTTCAGATTCATTAATGATTAAACTGTCTAGGAACAGAAGCATGCATAGTTACAAATTATTCAAACCACATAGGACTTTATAAAATTCAATCTGGAAGAGACATTCAATAAATAACCTCGAATTCATCTGTTTCGTGTCTTTGCCCTTTGGTTTCAATGACACTCTCATTTTTCAAAACAATATTGAGTTACACTGCACACACAATTTCAGAAAAGTTATTCCTAGTTAATCAAAATTTACTCAATTTGTGGCACAACAATTTTATTCCCCAGGGGTTATCATCACCACTCCATATCTAATGAACCTGGTCAAAAAAATTCTGGAGATTTGTAAAATGACAATTCATGAGGAACTTTGTGACATAGAATAAGAAAAGTGTAATTAAAGATCAACACATAAAAGAAGTATATGCTTCTCAAAGTTAGAATGAAATATAGGACATATTGATTATCTACGAATAATAGATAAATGAACAAAAAAAAACCTAAAGTGAATCCACTTAAAATAGGAACCAGAATTTCATAGAAAGTGATGAAAACAAATAAGGTTTGATAGTATTTAATTAAAAACTGCAGATTTTGGCCAGGTGGGGTGGCTCATGTCTGTAACTCAGCACTTTGGGAGGCCGAGGGGGGAGGATTACTTGAGTCCAGGAGTTCAAGACCAGCGTGGAGCAACATAGCAAGACTCCCGCCATCTCTACAGAAATGTTTTTTTAAGTTGCGGGGTTTGGTGATGTGTGCCTGTAGTCCCAGCTACTCGGGAGGCTGAGGCAGGAGGATTGGTTGAGCCTAGGAGTCTGAGGCTGCAGTGAGGCATGATTGTGCCACTGCACTCCGACTGGGTGACAGAGTGAGATCCTGACTTAAAAAGCAAACAAAAGAACTGCAGATTTTGGTGTAACTTTCCAACAAAACTGTACTTCAGCGTATACCATATTTTACTTAATGCTTGATTTTCACCACATGACAAAAAAGAGGATTATTTAACAAAAATATGTGAGGGCACTATTGGTCTCCTCTAAAGATTCTCTTAAACCTTTCCATATGTAAATATTCTTCCAAGGTGCTTAGTTTGTTAGCCTCCATGTCCTTTTGTCTTTTCAACTGTTAATCAGTCTAATGCTGGCTGTGACTCGCTATCATAGTCTCAGTTTGTGTGATTTTGGGGCAGTTCTCTAACATCACTTCTATCAGCCTCATGGAGTCCTGTATTGTTCACAAGGTTCACATTTTCAGTCTGCAGTCAGTTAGCATTGTACTAACAGTGCATGTCCAAACAACCTATAATCCTGCCGTCTCAACAACAAAGGCATTGCTGGTGAAAATTAACACTCCACGGAGAGTATTTGAAAGGGTTACATGGATAATTTCATGACTGTTTGATCCATTAGATAGTATCTTCCCTTTAAGCCCCTTATGCCAACAAGCAACTGCAGCAAGGCAATGAATTCTGAAATATCAAGGACCCCCTTATACTTCAGGCTTGAGTCCCAACTTCATCAACTTGTTCCATGGTCTTGAGCAAGTCATTCAAGTCATTGGGCCTAACAAAAAACAGAATTCTTTTCCTGGGATCTAAGGGGTTTTATGTTTATGTTTTATTATGCCTGTCCCTAAGGTATGCTCATAAGTGTCCTCAAATTCTCAAGGTCTAAACCTCCAATCTAAAGTACCTCACATGGTTTCTAAAATTGTTCCCAGCACTCACATGCTTCGGTTTCTGATTTTGCTTGGGTCAAATTCTCCATAGGGAATGAAAGGAGAAGACTGAATTAGCCCTAGGGGGAAATGTCTATAAACTGTTACCTATAATCAGTGTTGAAATGTAAGGAGGTAATCTGTTAACAAACAATCTACCTCCCAGAAACCTCTTGAAACTTATTCTGGAAAACTGAATGAAATACTTTTTTTGATGTTATAGTTTCAGGAGAGGCAGAATGCTATATAGAAGACTTAATGATACATATGCAATTGCAAATCCTTAAAGAAATATAGGACTCTCAGTTGAAACTATTTTTAAGGATTTGAAACATCTCTAAGTAACTACTATCCTATACTGGTAATTAATTATGACTAAAAATTATTGCAAACATCAGAGAGAAGACTGAAAATGACATGTATTATCTGATATGGGCAGAACAAGGTAGGCTTTCTGAAAACAATAACCTGACCTCTTATACAGTTATTCCAAACCTTGGTGTTATTACAGCTATAACTTTATTAAATATGAAACAATAAACTCTAAAGAGACTTCAATGTGATATTCTTGTAATTGTAAATACAAGGGGACAAAAAAGGAAAATTGTTTTGATGGATTGGCTCCACTTTCAAGATTCTTTAGAATTGCTTTTGATGGACTTTAAGGATTTGAGTTTCATTTGTTCACCAATTCAACAGAAATGAGAGGGTCTCAAGACAGGAAAATCCGGTAGGAAAGCATTGCATTAGTGTATGCCTCAACCCACGAAATCTTGAGTGACAATATTTAATAGTAGATGGTATAAAGCCCAGGGTTTTAGGAAAATGTTTTATACTGTTTATGTTTTTTGTTTAGCATTCTTAGCCAAACAGAATTTGTCAGTGTGGGGTTTGAGAAATTTATGGAAAAACGTGATGCAGATTATAGACACTGAGTTAATTCAAGTAGAATCAGAGGCTAGGACATGGACACATTAAAGTAATTTAAATATACTGAGAAATAACTTAAATATACTCAGAAAACCATAGAAGTTTTTGGAATTTTAAAGGGCTTCAAGAGATCAAATTTGATGGACTCCTGAACAGCCCACACTTCTTAACAATTATGAAAAGACATATGAACAAAATTATTGAAGCTGTATGAAAAAATAATGAGTATAGTTTGCCAATTCAAGTACACGCCAGTATTTGGATTCAAATTGAATATAAACACTGAGTAACTGACAATGGAAAAGAATTATTATGAGCTTATTGAAATCACAGATTTTCAAAAATTATACCACAAAGTTAACAGTCTCAGAAGAGATTTGCAGGTTCTTATGACTGTAAGGATGGACATTTCTGTATCTGCTTTCTCAGCATTTAGTTCCCCCTTCTTTTTTGTAGTAGCCCCTGTTTTTCATCGAGACTCATCCCTTCCCCACTGTCAGTATATGGGACTCCATCCAAGAGTGGGCCCTGCACTTAAACACGTGACTCCATATTTAATCACAATCACAACACGTCTTCTCTTGGTTACAGTGATTGGAAGAGTCATGGGCTTGACCAAAGTGGATTGTGAATCTCTTTCCTTTTGGAAAACTCTGAAACTGATCTTTTTTTTTCTAGACCCAAGCCCAAGAGGGTGTGAGGATTTAGATGCTGAAGCTACTTTGTTACCTTGAAAGGAGAACAGGGGGCTGTTCTCCTCTCAGTTACCATCTCAAGGAAACTGAGAATGAAGACAAAAATTTGAACAGACACCGAGTCCCAGAGGGGCCATTTAAACCCTGATGCCTGATGCATCATGCCTGATGCTAAATGACCACAGAGTTTTCTGCTCTGTGAGTCTATAAATTTCCTGCTTGTTGTCAGCTTAGGTTCAGTTTCCATTCACTTAGAACAAAATAATCCTGGTTACTTGTACTTTTGAGTTTCTGCTGTGAATTTGGAGAATTTTAGGATAAGTATATCGAGTAGCTCTCTCTTAGTCTCTTAGTCTGACAAATTTCAAAAACTGATCTGAGGAAGATTCTTCCACTAGTACTGCTGTGTTGCATGACTCCAGGGTCACTGTTCAGGTACTACCCAACAGAGATGTACTATCCTTGGGATTTGGTGGGAAAAGGTATGAACCTCAGTTCTCTGGGATCTAATTCTGGACAATGAGGTTCTGAGAAAGTTATCTTCCAAAGAAACTATGTCACCTCACAGCTAAACCTGGAATTAGAAATGAGATGTATCTTGCCTGAAAAAGACGTAACAGTTCAAGAATATTTTATAAGTGAAATATCACTATTCTCACTTAGTGAAACTGATCAACAACCACCATGAAACCTATAGCTGTGCTTTCATAAAATTGTGAGACTTGTTTTATTATACATGGTACAAATATGAATTTTTAGATAATTGGCTAATTTAATAATATGGAGAGTTTTGCTTTACAAAATGCTGAAGAATAGAATAGCGATGGCTTACAAAATGTTGTATATAGCTTTATTATTTTGAGGAATGTTCCCTCTATGCCTATTTTGATGAGGGTTTTTATCATGAAGGAATGTTGAATTTTTATCAAAATTTTTTTGTCTACTGAAATGATCATAAGATTTTTGTTTTTAATTCTGTTTATGTAGTGGATCACATGTATTGACAGGGTATATGTTGTACCACCCTTACATCCCTAGGATAAAACTCACTTGATTGTGGTGTATTTTTAAAAAATGTACTGTTAAATTCAGTTTGCTAATATTTTGTTGAAGATTTTTACATCTATGTTCATAAGGGATATTGGCCTGTAGTTTTTCTTGTTGTTGTTTATATTTTCAAAGAACCAACTTTTTGTTTAATTGATCCTTTGTATTTTTTAATTTCAATTTCATTTAGTCCTGCTCTGATCTTTGTTATTTCTTTTCTTCTGCTAGCTTTGGACTTGGTTTGTTAATGTTTTTCTAGTTCCTTGAAGTGTGATGTTAGGTTGTTGATATGTGATCTTTCAGTCTTATTATGGTAGGTTTTAAGTGCTATAAATTTTTCTCTGAACACAGTTTTGGCTGTGTCCCAGTTATTTTAATAATTTGTTTTATTGTTGTCATTCATTTCAAGGAACTGTTTAATTTCCATCTTCATTTCATTGCTGACCAAAGGATCCTTCAGGAGCAAATTATTTAATTTCCATGCTTTTGCTTAGTTTTGAAAGTTCTTCTTGGAGTTAATTTCTAGCTTTATTCCACTGTGGTCTGAGAAGGTTGCTTGATGTGATTTCAATTTTTTAATTTATTGAGGCTTGATTTGTGGTCTATCATATGGTCTATCATGGAGAATTTTCCATGTGCTGATGAGAAAATGTATATTCTGTAGTTTTGGGATGGAATGTTCTATAGATATTTGTTAGTTTTGTTTCCTCTAGAGTCCTGTTTAATTTCAATGTTTCTTTGTTGACTTTCTGCCTTGATGATTTGCCTATTGCTGTCACTGGAGTGCTGCAATCTCCCACTATTACTGTATTGCTGTCTGTCCCATTTTTTAGGCCTAGTAGAATTTGTTTTATAAACCTGGGACTCTGTTGGTAGGTGCATATATATTTAAAATTACTATGTCTTCTCATTGGATTGATTTCTTTACCATTATATAGTAGCCATCTTTTGTCTTTTTTAAAAAAACTGTTGTTAATTTAAAATCTGTTTTATCTGATATTACTGCTTATTTTTGGTTTCCATATGTGTGAAATATTTTTCCCTACCTTTTTACTTGAGTCTATAGGAGTTTTTGTGAGTTAAGCTGGTCTCTTGAAGACAGATGTTGGGATTGTGTGTGTGTGTGTGTGAGTGTGTGTGTGTGTGTGTGTGTGTTTTATTCATTCTTCTGGTCTACATCTTATTAGTGAAACATTGAGCTCATTTATATTTAGAGTTAATAATGATATGTAAGGTACTATTCTATTAATTATACTGGTTATCTTGTTGTTTTATTTATTTATTTTTTCTACTGTGCTGGTGTCCCATATTGTCTGTGAACTTTATGGGTTCTAGTGGTTTTTTTTTACTGGTGTATTTCTACCCTTTTCTCCCCCCAGTATTTAGAACTCCTTTGAATATTTCTTGTAAATTCAGTCTAGTGGTGACAAATTCCCTCAGTATGTGTTTGTCTGCAAAGGACTTAATTTCTCCTTCATTTATTAAAATTTTTTAAAGTATACAAAAATTTTGTGGGGTACAACATCTTTGCTGACAGTTATCTTGTTTGAGGAGATTGAAGATGGGGCCCCAATCCCTTCTGACTTGTAGGGTTTCTTCTGGAAAGAGTGCTATTAGTCTAATAGGTTTACGTGTGTAAGTTATTTGATGCTTTTGTCTCACTTCTCTTAAAATTCTTTCCTTCACATTAACTTTGCATAGTTGGATGATTCTATGACCTGGGGATGAACTTTTTGCAATGAATCTTCTAGAGGTTATTTGGGTTTCTTTAATCTGGATGTTTAGCTCTCTGGCAGGGCCAGGGATATTTTCCCCCATTATTCCCTCAAATAGGTTTTCCAAACCTGTTACTTTCCTTTCTTCCTCAGGTACACCTATGATTCTTAGGTTTGGACATTTTACATAATCCCACATTTCTTGGAGACTTTGTTCCATTCTCTTGATTTTTTTTTCTTAGTTGTCTGGGTTAATTTAAAAGCTGTGTTTCAAGTTCTGAGATCTTTTCTTCAACTTATTCTAGTCTACTATTAAAACTTCCCACTACATTTTGTACTTCCCTAAATGCTTCTTTCATCTCCAGAATTTCAGCTTGTTTTTTTTTTTTGGTTTTTTTTTTTAAAGGTGTCTATCTCTTTGGAGACTTTTTCATTCATGTTCTGAATAGATTTTTGAAAATTTCTTCATATTGGTTTTCAATTTCTCCTGAAGCTCATTGATCAATTTTATAATCAACCTTTTATATTCTATGTCTGGAGTTCCAAACATTTCATTTTGGTTAAGGTTCATTGATGAAGAGTTGGTTTGGTGTTTTTTTCATATTGTCTGAAATATGTTTCTGGTTCCTTCTCATTTGGGTAGATGATTTATTTCTTATTTGAGGTTGGCAGGGGGCTGACGTTGGCACTGCAGGGTTCCCTTGGCTATATATAGTCTTGGTGTGGTGAGTTTCTCAATTGTCAGCTGTGGCAGCCCTGTGCTGTGTACCTGCACTGGCTCATGGTGTCCCGGGTAACTGAAGTGGCTTGGGAAGTGTTGTTAGCTGTCATTTGGCATGTACTGTTGACCTCCAGCCAGGAGGTGGTGTTGTGGAAGAAAGCCAGCTGTAATAGTGGCTGTAGGGCTTCTCCTTGGTGAGTGTTGCTCCAAGAAAATGCTCAGCCAGCCTAGGCTGAGGGCGGTGCTCTGGGAATTTCCCAAGTTCTCTGTCTGATTTGAGCCTTTGGGGGAGTGCAGGGAAAGGAATTGAAGCACCCTGCAAGTGTACATTCTTTTTTTTTTTGAGTTGGAGTCTCACTCTGTTGCCCAGACTGGAGTGCAGTGGCCGCTCCCGGCCACCGCAGCCTCGACCTGCTAGGCTCCGGCGATCCTTCTGCCTCAGCCTTCCAAGTAGCTGGAACTACAGGCACGCGCTACCACACCCGGCTAATTTTTTGATTTATTGTAGAGATGAGGTCTCGCTTGCCCAGGCGGGTCTCGAACCCACGGGCTCAGGCAATCCACTCACCTCAGCCTCCCAAAGCGCAGGATTACAGGCTGAGCCACCGAGCCTGGCAAGTGTACATTCTTAACTACCCAGAGGGAATTAGGAGGAAGTCCCAAATCACTGGTGTAAAGCTATTGTGCAGAGCAGGCCTAGAAGAGTTTACAAGGGGAGGGAGAAGTTGCTATGGCAACTGTCCCACCCAACTCTCACCTTGGCCTCAGGCAAGGTGAATGTCAAGGTGCAACTGGCCTCAAGACCTCAGGGGTTCTCAGGCAAACCACCCAGCCAGGAGCTGTCTACAGCCATGGAGTTTGCCTTTGGGATCCATTCCCTCCCAAACCAGCTGGAAAACAGTCACTCCAACCTGCAAGGATTGAATTCCTGGGAAATAGTGGCTGGTGCTGCTCAAGGCTTTTTTCCTGCATCATGCCACTGCAGAGTACGGCTGTGGGAAAGGCAGTTTCCTGTAAGGGACTAGGGTCCTACAAGGCTCGGGGTTCCTACAAGTTTGCCACAGGAGCACAGAACTCCTTAATTCCCCTCACTCACCATCCCCACTGCATCTGGTGGCTGTGGTGGACTGTGGTAATGCAGGCAAGAATCTGGCTAGTTCCAGTCCAGGTCAGTGGATTTCTTCTTCTTCTTTGCTTTAAGTGGTTATTATCACACCTTTGGAAACTTGTGGGGGCATGCTGCTGTATCCATTCCTCTCTGGATCTGAGGAAACTCTGTCATGGTCCACTCTGTAGGAGAAACCCACTCTAGCTGCCTCACATTGGCCATCTATGTTATGTCATTTGATGTAAGCCTCATCATCCCTTTGAAGTGGACATTATTAACCCCACTCTTTTATAGATACTATATCAGTTATGATTGTGTTTCAGAATAATAAAAATATGACTACAGAGGCTTCCACAAGAAAGGTATTTACTTTCTCATGTAACCAGTGCAGAGGCAGGAAGGTTAGAGATGGTACCACCTGAACAAAATTGATGTTCTATTAGTAAGAAAGAATGGCAAATGGATATTGGGGGCAACAAGTAGTATTTACCCATAGCTGAAGATAAAGTCGCATACCAAACGTAGATAATCAACTAAATAAATAAAGCCAGGATTTGAACCTTGGGCTGGCCCCAGAGTCAGTGTTTTTCCTACTATTTTATAATGATTCTGGATGAGATCCTGGAGCTGGAAGGTACAGATGATCTCAGGCTAAGATATCAACATGTAGGAGCAGTAACTGAAATAACTTCATCTCAATCTTCCTCCTACGGATTAGCTAAATACTACCACCATTGTTTTCAGCACCATAACTACCTTTACGCTGTGATTTTCTTCTGACTTGGTTTTGAGGTTTCTCTCTCCAGAGAGTGGCTATAAACTCTACTCTTGCTCTGATGGGGCTCCAGGGGAAGTGGTCGTGGATGTTTACAGTGTGACTTGCAAGGAACACTTCTTTAAATGGCAGACTGCCTATGCCTAAGTGTCAAACTGTGACCAACTGGCCCTCTCAGAGGAAACTTGTTTACACTGGCAGAAACTCTTGTGACTCTTATCTGACCTGGGTCCAGTTTATTCCTACCAAGATGGCCACTCTCTAGGAAAGCCCTGACCAGGAGAATTAGGTTTAAGAATGTCTGTCAGGTGAGACACAGAAGGATAGTAAAACAAAATACATAAAATGACAGGGCATTTTATTACTTATAGGTCCACAAAAGCCAATGCAAAATCCTGAGACAGCAGGGTCCTCAACTAGTTGGTGGGAAGTGAGAGATGGCTTGTGGGACTATGCCTTTATTAAGGTCTATAGACTTTCCCCTGGAGGTCACGGGTTAGCTAGTTGAAAGAAAACATGTGAAAAGAGGGAACTCATATTACTCTGATGTTAACTGTTAGGTTTTATCATGGTCAGCAGCTGCGGGATGAGTTGGACTTTGGGCTAGTGGGATGAGAAACAAGCCGGCTCTATTACAGACCACCACACAGGGAGGGAGAGGATTTGTTTGTTTTGTTTTTGCTTTTGAGTTCAAATCTCACTTTGTCACTCAGGCTGGAGTGCAATCATGGCTCACCACAGCCTCGTCCTCCTAGGCTCAGGTGATCTTTCCACCTCAGCCTCTGAAGTAGTTGGGACCACAAGTATGCACCACCAGGCCCAACTTTTTTTTAAAACTAGGTCTTACTATGTTGCCCAGGCTGGTCTTGAACTCTGGCCTCAAGCAATCCTCTTGGCCTTCCAAAGTGCTAGGATTACAGGAAAGCCACTATGCTTGGCTGTGAGGTCTTCATAGACCAGAGGCAGCAGGGTAGGACTGGGTTTCAAATAGCCAATGTCAGGTCTAAAAATGGACACCAAGGCAGCAACTATATTAAACAAATGGATGACACCTTAGCTAATTGAATCTGAAACACAAAGTTTCTAAAGTTTCTTCCTTCAAGAGAACACACTTGCGTTGCCTTGTGCTCAATGCCAGCAGGTGTGGACATCACTTGCTCTTCACACAAAAACCGTCTTTTTATTTACCAATTCTAGGGTTTGGGAAGAACTAGAAAGAAGATCAATGGCCAGGCCCCGTGTATCAAGCCTGAAATCCCAGCACTTTGGGAGGCTGAGGCGAGAGAATTGCCTAAGCTCAGGGGTTCGAGACCAGCCTGGGCAACTTGGCAAGACCTCGTCTCTATAATAAATCAAAAGATTAGCCAGGCATGGTAGCATGCACCTGTAATTCCTGGAAGGCTGAGGCGGAAGGATTGCCTGAGCCCAGCAGGTTAAGGCTACTGTGGCTGTGAGCGTGCCGCTGCACTCCAGCCCGGACGATAGAGTGAGACTCTAACTCAAAAAAAGAAAAAAGAAAAAAGAGAAAAAAAAAAGAAAAGAAAAAAGATCAGGAAGATAGTTTGGAGAGGTATGTACATTTATGGAAGAGAAGCTCACACTGAGCGTTGTGATAAAAATTTATCCCTCAAATCTGTTTGAAGGGCCTTTTCTTTTCTTTTTTTATTCTCTTATTATCTGGTAGCTTTTTCCCCTTGTTGTATTTTAATCTTTTTTCTTTATTTCAATAGCTTTAGGGGGTACCAATAGTTTTTGGTCACTGTTGCATTGTATAGTGGTGAGGAAGTCTGGTCTGTAAGTGTACCCACTATGTGCACCTGTATATGCACACATTATACCCAATAGATGAGTTTTCTCAGTGGCATACATTTCATTGTATTTTAGCCAACATTCTTGGGAAAGCATGGTTACAAGAAAGGGTGGCTACAATGTCTTTTTGCAGGATAAGTTGTCAACCTTAATTTACATTGTCAGTAATAAGAATACTCGGGCAGATCACTTCTGTGAGCGTGCAACATTTTCCTTCCTGTTATCAATATGGCCCAGGTTCAAATGGCTAAATGTAGGATGAGAGTTCATAGGATAATGTACTTCTATGCTACTTGTTTTTTCTTGAAATAATTTGTTTTTTTCCTGAAACAATCACAAGCTTACAGAAGAGCTACAAGTACATTACAAAGAACTCATTTTTTCTGGATCCATTTATAACTCACCAAGCTGATTCTCATCATTCCTAAATACTTTAGTATGTATTTCCTACAAACAAGGACATTCTCCTATGGAATCACAATACAACTATCAAGCCAGGAAATTAACGGTGATATAGTGTTACCATCTAAACCTCAGCCCTCACTCCATTTTAGTCAGTTTTTCCCCACCGTGTCTTTTATGGTGAAATGTTCCAGTTCTGAATGATGCACTACTTTTGTCATGTATCTTAGGTCCCCGTTAGTCTAGAATAGTTTCTCAGTTTTTCTTTGATGTTCCTGACCTTGAATCTTTGCAGATTACAGGCCAGTTACCTTGCAGAGTGTTCCTCAATTGGGGTTTTCACATCAGAAAGGTGCGTAATCTTTAAAGGTGCTAAAGATTATGCACCTTTAGCTGGAATATCATGAATCCTGTCAGGTGACACAAGACTTCAATTTGTTTCATTATTGATGATGTTTGTTCACTTTGACCACTTGAGTCAGGTGATTTCTGCCAGACATTCCCATCGTAAAATTACTTTTTTCCCTCTGCAATGAATAAGTGTTAGTGGAGAAAGACTTTGAAATTAGATAACTATCCCATTTTTTAAACTTTCTTTAATTAATTATTTATAGCTGAATAAATTCATAGTTTCCTATTTTGTTTGTTATAATTTTTTGTTATCATTATTTAGTTTTTTGCATAAATGGCCCCCTATTTTGCCAGTGAAAGCCCTGTCCAGCTGGCTTCTGAGTCTTTGTGATATGTCTCCATCATTCTTTGATCACTTTCTTTTCTGGCTCAAGATCTTTTAGGCTCATTTTTACTTTTCTTGTCCCAACCTAGGAATCAGACATTTCTCTAATAAGTTCTGGTTCCTTTTAGTGAAAGATGGTTTTTAGAGATTGAGATCTGGGTATTAGGTTTATCACTACTCTAGGCATCTCAGTAGACAGAAGCAGGCACTGTATGTCTGTATGTGCACCCACTCATCTATACGTACACACAAACACACACACACACACTCACTCACTCACTCACAACTATATCTCTACATCTTTGTATACTGAAAACCATGAATCTACTCAGACACATTTGATTCCAACACCACAGGGTTCATTTGAGTTTTCTCCTCCACATTTGTAACTCCCATCACAGATTGTGAAAAAATCTTGATTCCGTACCATTATTATATTTTTGCAGGTGCTGCCTACAGCAGCGGCCCCACTCCAACCTCTCCCTACCACTGCATGGGCATCCTCCATGTGAGATCCAGTTCCCTGTGTTGGGTTCTTCTCTGCAGGGACACTGCCCAACTTGCTTGGGCTCCAGCAACCACTCTGTAGGGCTTGAACATGTCATGCTGAGTGGCCCGCTGCACACATACCTCCTCCTCCTGCCCAAGGGTGGGCACCCCCCTCTGGTCACTGTGGCTCACCTCACCCTGCCACCCATCTTTCTTCGTCCTGCCCCACCTGATGGCTTTAGTGCTCAATTCTTCAGGAGGAGAAGAGGGAAGAAAGTCTTAAAGACTTTCTAAGTAAATTTTTAAAAATATTTCTAGTACTGAAAATGAGCAATGCTCTTTGAAAGAAAAAGAGAAGGAATTGTGAGAGTTTCCAGGTCAGTGGTCTTGACCTCTCTGACATGTCTCTGCTGAGAGCAGTGGATTAAGGGGTTCTGTATGTCTTTACAGGAATAGATCCCTGCACAGTAGAAGTACTTTGTTTCCTTAATGGGTAAAGGAGACAATAGGTCTGGGGAATGCCCACTGTTGGTATAGCCTTGGCACAGGAGGGGGTACATCTCTTGGGTGCTCAACACCAACTGCACCCTATAGTGGATAATTACACACACCCTTCGGAGAGGCACTGCACCTCCTGGCCCATAGAGCTGGCCTCCATGGTTTCCCCCAGCAACTTAACCCTCAAAGATACTTTTCTTCTGCTGCATAGAATATAATCTCCTGGGAGGCTTCACCATTTATCTTCCAAACTTTAAAAATAAATTTGGGCAATGTCCTTAGTGCACTACTTATATGGAACCCTGCCTGTTTAAGAGAGTAAATTATTAGTGGATTTAAAAAGTATTCATAAATTTTGTGAGAATCTAGATGGTTGTTTTTATTCCGGGTAGAAATTTCAAGTGATTACAAAGAAAACATGTTTTAAAATAACTTAGCATGTTTGTTTACATACAAAGGAGGTGAAGGTAGTTTGCATTAGTGTGTTAGGAGTTGTATCAAAACCCTGAGCACTGGACCTCCTGACAACATGTGACAGACTGGATTCCCAGGCTGTGTATTAAGCTCCTCCTTGAATAGCACACTGTAGCCTAAGAAGCCCTCCCAAGAAATAGCAATGAGGAAGGAATTTGTGCTATACTATAAATCCCCAGGAAAAAAAAGCCTTGATTTGTTTTAGAAAACACACTCACTTGCTTTTATGTTTCTAAAAAAGATTAGGAAAATCCTTGCCCTTTAGAATTCTTAAAGTAAAAGACAACTATGATGGGGAAAAACCTTGAATCTCTTAGTTTCTGCCTTGAGTGAAATAATAAAGGGCCAAAACATTTTCCCACCTCTAGTCCCACTGCTTCCTGAGCCTCGAGACCCATGACTGTTTGGACAACTAGAGGATCCACCCTTAGTTTGAGGGCTGGAAGCAGTGGGATCATAATTATATTTTTCTAGGTGCTGTAGTAATAAGAGGATTAAGGAAACCTGAAACCCTTCAGCTAGCCTTGGGTCCCCGGGGTCCTGTGGTTTCTAATCCATTGTGATCAAAGAACCAAAGTAAAGCATGTCCTGAAAGGTCAATCAGCCCTAATTATGGCAGGACCCAAAATGGAGGAAAATAAAAACAAATCCTTTAACAGGACAGCTTGCTTATAAGATGGCTTTCTAAACAAAAATTATTAACAACTTAGAAGCAAAAGTTTCTAAACAAAACTCTTTGAGAATAAATAAAATTGTGTTTATTGAGTTCTTAATTTAAAACACAACATGCACATAAGGCATTATTCAGCAGATTAATTTTTCTCCAAGAAATCATATAAAACAAGGAAATCCCTGTGTGGTTTTCTTAAGGACTTTGGCAGAAAATTTAAGCAATCTTTCTTCAAACTCTAGTGTGCACAGTATCTCCTGGGAACCTATTTATATAATGTCCCCTTTGTCCCATCCCCAGAGTTTGTTTCAAATGTCCAAGGAATATGAAATACCCAAGAAAACTTAGAAAACTATGTTTGCTGTGAACTCCTACCTCACGTCTGCTGCACTGTATTCTATACACCCCCTCTTAGCTCACGTTTGATATGTTATATAAATTCTTAGTCCACGTTTGATATGTTATATAGATTCCTACCTCACATTTACTGAATTTCTGACTCTACCTCAAATCCTGTGAGACTGGGCACGTAATTGGTGCCTGGTAGTGACTGCGTTTGTAAAGCTATAATTTAAACAGTGTTTGTATTTAACCCTGTTAACCTTCAACTTTTGCAAGGAATGTAAATGCTGAGCAAGCAACAAGCCACCTCCTGAACTCCCAAACGTTCCTTTACCTAGATTACAGTAGACCCAGTGGCGCCAGGCACCCTCCTGACAGGCAGGCTTTGCGTTATCTCAAACCTGCTTGCCTGCTTGCTCAAACATTTCGCTTGCTAGCAGTTACCTGTCCATCACAGATAACAAAGCGGGGAGCCCACGCAAATTGGGCTTGAATCAACCAATCAAAATCTCCGTAACTATGTCACATAGTTTTTATCCAACCCTGTATGCACAAGTCTGTAAAACCCCCCACCCCCTCAAAACTATGTATAAAAGGTGCGTGATAACTTGAGTCTGGGCTTGTTCGTCACTGAAGCCACTGTCAGTTTCAAACGCGAGCCCAGGCTCCAGCTTGAATAATAAAAAAACCCTCGTGTTCTTGCATCGGGGTTGGCTCTTTGGTGTCTCTCTGGATTGATGAGCACAACAACTTCAACTCAAAAAAAAAATGAATAATATGTTGATCAGAAGTTACTATGCACTCAGGCTTATGAGCTTTTTGTCCAAGTTTTTTATTTTTTTATTTTTTATTTTTTTTGAGTTAGAGTCTCACTCTGTTGCCCAGACTGGAGTGCAGTGGCCGCTCCTGGCCACCGCAGCCTCAACCTGCTGGGCTCCGGAGATCCTTCTGCCTTAGCCTTCCAAGTAGCTGGAACTACAGGTGCGCGCTACCACAACCGGCTGATTTTTGATTTATTGTAGAGATGAGGGCTCGCCAATTTGCCCAGGCGGGTCTCGAACCCGTGGGCTCAGGCAATCCACTCACCCCAGCCTCCCAAGGCGCAGGATTACAGGCTGAGCCACCGAGCCTGGCTTGTCCAAGTTTTTAACTTACTTTATCAGTCTCCACAATGTCACCATTGTGTATCGTTGATATCATTCGAACCTCCCATTTACCCTTCCGAGAGTTAGTACCTCACCTTTTCACTGAAAATCAGATTCACCTATTTTCAATTTCAGATTTTTTAGTTCCTTTGGAAAACCTCTATTTCTTCATATTGTACCAAAATTTGAATATTTTTCTTCAATAACTTTTCAGCTACGGTAACAC
>CAUYQG010018478.1:0-30781 GCA_963574415.1 Tarsius wallacei
TATAGAACTAATTTTAAACTTTATTTTACAATGGCAATAGTAACAGAGTCATCAGTATATTGTAGATTCCATAACCTTCTATGCTTTATCCCTAATTTTATTTTCTTTTTATGGGTGTTTACTTTTACCCTATAATATCTATAATAGTTTGATTTGAAGGTAACATTAACAGTCACATTTTTCTGATACATCTCCTTTTTTGAGGTATCTATTTTATGCCTTTAACTTTTTAGTGTTTCAGTAGAAGAGCACTGTTATAAAGAACTCTTTGTTTGTTTGTTTATTTTATATGCCTTTATTTTCAAAATACTTCTGGCCAAAAACTTTATTTTGATCCATTTATAGGTCAGTTGGTAGATTAGAACACCATTTCATCACATTTATATTTTAAAATATTCTAGTTAAACATTGTTAGTTAAAAATATGAACAATAAATGAGAAGTAATAGTGTATTTGACTATATAGCTTACTGGAGAAAATATATTCACTAAACTTTTAATCAAAATGGGCATTTTGCACATTATTTGTTTACATGCAGTTCTCTAAAATTTTCTAAAATAACTATGTGGCTCACTGCTATTTATTTTAGTGTATCATATTTAAATTACTGCTTTTTAATAAAAAATATCTCTGATTTAAGAGCTTTGTTTTGAGGTTAAACTCTAAAGGAATAAAAAGCATAAGGTATCTTAGTCCTTACTCTTTCATCCTATGCTTGCCAACCTAGTGCCTATGAACTGTCTTAACTGCCCACCACAGTTGATAAGATATGTGCTTTCTCATAAATCTTAACATGAAAGCTCAACCCAGAGAAAATGAGTTGTAAACTATTTTGGAGTGGTTACTGTTGATGCTACTTTTTCTGTTATTTTAGTAATAGAAAAGAGTGAGAGGGGGAGAACACCTAGAAATCATAGTACCTTTTAGGTACAATCATAATGGAGGAACTAGACAGAATGTTTTTATGTGATGATTCAGTTGTTTTCATCTGTAGACTAGCCTCATTTCTCCTTTGTAATCTTTAGTCAGCATTGCAATATGATTAATTAAAGAAGATAAGCAAATTAGTTTTGGCACTTTTATCAACTCTAAGGAAAGATTTAAGGGAGGAAATGTTTGTATATTCAAATAAAATAAGATTTTTGAATTTTTGCTTGTTACCCATGGTTAAGAATTAGCTATACACTGCTAAATTAGCTTGAAACTTATTTGTTTCTTTGTCCCTGTGAATCTCTCATATTTAAAATGCTCACATACTTAAATTAGCATGAATGAGAAATAGGGACCCAGGCCGGCATAGTGGCTCACACCTGTAATCCTAGCACTTTGGGAGGTGGAGGTGGGAGGATTGCTTGAACCTAGGAGTTTGAGACTAGCTTGGGAAACATAGTTAGACGTCATCCCTACCAAAAAATCAAAAGGTTAGCTTGGTGTGATGATGAGCACCCGTACTCCCAGCTACCTGGAAGGCTGAGGCAGGAGGATCACTTGAGCCCAGGAGTTGAGGGCTATTGGTGAGTCATGATCCTGCAACTACGTTCCAGCCTGGACAACAGAGTAAGACTCTGACTCAAAGAAAAAAAAAAGAAAGAAAGAAATAGGGACCTGAAGCAGGAAAAGACAGTCTAGTTCTGGGTGAGTTGATGAGCCATTTAATGAATGATAAGAGAAAGTTGATAACTAAGCTATTACAAATAACATTTTCATGTGTTTGTTAGCACAGTTTGATATTACCTTTTTATTAATTTGATCCTTCCAATTTCTGCATCATTTGCAGAGCTGTATTAAAGATTCGGAGAAAATCGATATATCCATATGTCATTTCTATTCCCTTGTAATTATTCTTACAGCAGATTCCAACAATGCTAGAGGTTATGGAAGTTGAGTTTATGTACCTCCTATTTCCCATCTGTAGGCCCACAGCTTCAGTGGATCAGGGCCGGAAGAAAGCACTTAATGTGGCGTCCCCCTTCTGGTTCAATACTTTAGTAGAAAGTACTGTGTTTCTAGGAGTGAATGGTGGTGTAGACTAAGACTTAAAAGACACGAGGTAGCTGTTGGTACTGCTGCTGAATGCTTGTATGGGGACTAGGCTGGGTGATTTCTTGTCTTTTTTAGCTCAAACATTCTATGATTCTAAGACTCTGATTTTATGTGAAAACAAGTAATACATTTTATACTGAAATGTACTAACTTATCTAGCTGATTTAGCCTGATAATCTGTATTTCTCTCTTTCTTTTATAAAATTATATAGAACTGCTATGATCTTCTGGTCAGAAAGAAAAGACTTATTGTTCTCTTCAGCCACTGGTTGCTTCATGCCTATGGAATAATCTCCATTTCCAGACTGGATAAGCTTGAGCAAGATTTACCCCTTTTGGCTTTGGTACCTACACCAGCTCTTTTTTACTTGTTCACTGCAAAATTTACTGAACCTTCACGGATACTCTCAGAAGGAGCCAATGGACACTGAACATACAAATATAAAATGCCAAAAACTGGAGAAGTGTTCCTAATAAAAAAGTAAAGAATTTTTAAAAAATGTATTAGTACTATTCTGTCATACATGAGGGCAAGATTATCAGCATATCTTAAAGTCTGTGTTTTTGCTTTTTTGTTTTTGGCTTACCAGATTGTATGGTTAGACTTACAGCTTGAGAAGAACAAAATACCCTAATTCTCTGTTATACAGTATAATAGTATCAATTACACTAAAAGCCTTTTAGGAAGCACTTGCCTCTTTCAGCAGTTCAGTTATTCTTTAGAGCAAAACCATGGTTCTGAGTATCTGGCAATGTGTTATTCCCATTTTATTAAGAAAAACTTTAACAAATATAATCTGAAATTCTTAGCAGTGGCATAATTGTGCATGTTTGTTGGTTTTCAATTTGTTTTCACCTGTAATTAATTATAAAGACATACTTGTGGGGTCTGATAGACAAAGAAATAAAGTGTATTGTTTTTTGTTATCTATTTATTTTCACCAATACATATTTTGATATTCTATGAAAATAGAGCATAATTTATAGAACAAGTTTTTTGCTTATAAATAGTTTGGTTGAAGACTTGTTTAGATCATTTTTCCTGTAAAGAAAACAATAATAAAAAGCATAACTACACAAAATCTAAGTGTTCTGCCATTTAATAGTTTTTTGGCACAATAATTATGGAAGTAATTCAGAATTTTAAGTAGTAAGATTAGTGTCTCTTTCCCAAATGAATAAATACTTACATGTATTTTCATTCTTCTTATATCTTATTTTTGAAGGGTATATGTATATACCATATTTTATCCATTCAGAGACACATTTTTTCACAATGTGACATCTCTGAATTAGGGTACATCTTATAATCAATGGTTTCTTAGATTTAATGAAATAAAGAATATACACAGTATATAAACAGTTTTCCTGTGGTTGGTTTGTAATAGGTGTGCTGTGATGTTTAGGCTCTGAAGGCTTCAAGAGATTCATGGTCACAACCATGGAAGTGATATAAAAATTTTAACACTTAACCTAAGGTTTATCCATTTGTATTGTTTAGAAGTTTATTTACTGGCCTGGCGTAGTGGCTCAGACTGTAATCTCAGTACTTTCGGAGGCCAAGGCAAGAGGATTGCCGGATCCCAGGGGTTTGAAACCAGCCTGAGCAACTTGGTGAGACTTCGTCTCTATAGTAAATCACAAAAACTAGCCAGGTGTGGTGGTGTGAGTCTGTAGTTCCAGCTACTTGGAAGGCTGAGACGGAAGGATCACCTGAGCCCAGGTAGAGGCTGCAGTGGCCATGAGCTTGCCACTGTACTCCAGCCTGAGTGATAGAGTGAAACTCCAACTCAAAAAACAAGCAAAAACAAAAAGGTTATTTACTGATTCTGCTACTTGGTGGGGATTGGTCAAGTTAGTTTAATCTCATACTTTTAAGACTTCTCTATTAACAATGGCAAAATATGAAAGTACATGTACTCACTTTTCCTGTAGTTTTGTTTATGTCTTGAATTCATAGCAGTTGTGTCCTTGAGTTATTTTGTTAGTTTATTTTTGGTTAATGTGTTTTTTCCAGTACATTTCCCTGCTGGGAAATGTACTCTTTTGGTACGGATGTGTTTCTTCTTTTCTATAGAAATAAAAATAAAGTGTGAAAATGCTATTTGTATTTCACACAGGTTTAGGTGGTTATTAATGTTCATTAAGATACTGGGTTGCCCAAAAAGAATCCTCAGGTGGATAACTGTATAACTGGGGTGGGAGAAGGGGGGAGAGTATCATGTGTTTGATTACCAGGACTGTATTTTCTGGTCCCACTACATTTGGAGCCATTTTAACCATCAACTTGGATGTCCTATTCTGGCAGAAAAATATGTATGTAAAAGGAACAGTCACGCAAGAAATTGTAATACAAGTCTTCAAAGGCAGAGAAGTTCAGGAATACTTAATACCTATCTGCATTTTTAACTTGTCTTGGTAAGAACAGGACTAGAACAATGCATAGCCACTGTGGATGCTAGTGTTACTAAATAATTTTTCACGTTATTAAAAATGAAACAACCCTTACTTTAGCCTTATTAAGTTTTGGTGTAGGTTCCTTATAGTGCATTACAATTTTCACTGCTACTGTGTATGGTAATTATTTTGCTAACCAGTCCTGAATAGGTAACTTAAAAGTCAAAATACAGGTTAGTATCCCATATCCAAAAATGCTTGGACCAGAAGTGTTTTGGATTTCAGATCTTTTCATATTTTGGAATGTTTACATTATATTTACCAGTTCAGTGTCCCTAGTCCCGATATCTGAAATCTGAAATGCTCCAGTGAACATTTTCTTTGAACATCATGTTTGCGCTCAGAAAACCTTAGTTTTTGGAACATTTTGGATTTCTAGATCAGAGATACTCAACCTATATTTTCTTGATTAGTTGGGGTCAACTGATAAATTTTTAACAACTACATTGTTATATATTTGTCTAAAACCTTTGGTTTGTAAGACTTGACTGTACATTGGTGCCACCAGGAGAGATTTTTTAAAAACATGCCTGGGTCCCACCCCCAGAGATTTATGTTGAATTGGTCTGTGATACAGCCTGAGCACAGGGTTTTTTTTTTCTCTCCCATAGTCACTTACTAGAAGGAATACACTGTGTTCTTTTTTTTTTGAGTCGTAGTTTCACTCTGTCACCCAGGCTGGAGTGCAATGGCATGATCTCAGCTTACTACAGCCTCGACCTCCTGGGCTCAGGCAATCCTGCCTCAGCCTTCCAAGTGGCTGGAACCACAGGCACGCCCCACCATGCCCAACTAATTTTTTATTTATTGTAGAGGTGAGATCTCGCCAAGTTGCCCAGACTGGTCTTGAACCCGTGGGCTCAGGCAGTCCTCTCACCTTGACCAGCCTCCAATAGTAATAGATTTTTTTTTTTTTTTTTTGAGTTGGCGTATCACTCTGTCACCCAGACTGGAGTGCAGTGGCCGCTCCCGGCCATGGCAGCCTCCCAAGTAGCTGGAACTACAGGCGCGCGCTACCACGCCCGGCTAATTTTTGATTTATTGTGGAGATGAGGTCTCGCCAAGTTGCCCAGGCAGGTCTCAAACCCGTGGGCTCAGGCAATCCACTCACCTCAGCCTCCCGAAGTGCAGGATTACAGGCTGAGCCACCGAGCCCGGCTAGTAATAGATTCTTACTATTCAATAATCTCTTCTTGTGTCTGCATTTCATAGGGTATGCACTTTGGGTTCAAGGACTGAGTCTTATTCAACTTTGTCACTGCAACATCTGCTCCAGTGCGGGTGCAAAGGTGCCCTATATGTTAATGTAGTGGGGTGATCCTGGAAAGGGTAGGCCCTGCAGGACTGCAGTGACGGATGTGGCCAGAAGAGGCCAGGAGAGGGCTGCTGAGCTGGAAGAGATGGAGGGCTTCTCCAGAACAGGGAGCGTTCCGAAGCTGGGAGGTTACAGGTGGCTCAGAGATGGCCAAGAAATTCAGGGGGCCAAACCATGCTATAACATTCTGAAGACAGTGGTAGATGTTAAGGATCTGATGAGTGTCTACTATGGTTCAGGTTTTGTATAGCTCCTGTTATCAGCAATATTTTACAACTGGTGAGACTGAGGAGTGGAAGTTAAATAACATGTAAGAAGCGGAGCTGGGATTTGAGTCCAGTTCTACCTGGCTCCCAAGCCCACAATGGTACCAATGCTTCAGTAGTAATAAGCAGTGCTATGTGGAGCCAGAGATCTTTTACTGATCTCGACCCAGTTTCTAGCTCTTCTGAGATCTCTCCCCTGATTCCTTAGCCAGGTTAACTCTCCCTCTTAAGTTCTCTCACACTTCTTATGCCCCACCTTCAGTAGACTTGGGATGTTAAATACACTTGTATGATTCCAGATTCTCCCACTATACCAAAGGAAGGCAAGTTACAGCCTAAGGGACAATTATACCACAATGGCAGAGTTGAGTAGTTGCTTCAGAGACCTTAAGGCTGGCAAAGGCAAAAATATTTATTTAGTGGCCCTTGACAAGAAAGTTTGCCAACCCCTGCACTAGACTGAATTTCATTTGGGCAGGGACTCTGTTTCAGTCACTGTTGCAACCCAGGTGTTTAACGAGGCACAGAACAGGCACTCTGTAAATACTTGTTGAAAACTTGATAGAGCACAACAGGAGACATTTCAAGTTTCAGGGTGGCCAGTTAGCAACATTTCAGTGGCTGCAAGTAGTACTAATTTTTAAATTAAAATGATTCTAGTCAAGAATCTATTGATTGAGATTAATCTATTGACTAGGAGTAATTTTTAGTAAGATCATGTATTTTTTCATAAAATTTAGTGATATCTTTTTATTTCCTATGACAATTTTATTTTTCCCAGATTGGTTGCTGTGTAAGTTGGTTCATCATTGTGTGGCCCAGAATAAAAAAATCAGCCTTTATTCTCTTTTGTGGCTCAGTCTATGTGATCCATAGGCTTTGCCATGTTGCCAACAAAGCTCACCTACTCTATGACCAGAGAAGAACATGTCAGTGTCAACACTCTAATTCAGAAGTTGGCAAATTTTTCAGTAATGGGTCAGATTAGTCAATATTTTAGACTTGGCAGGTCACATGTTCAGCTGTGTTAGAACTTTTCTGTTATAGCACAAAAGCAGTCATAGGAATAGGTAAATGAACAAGCCTGGCTAATGTTTCAGTAAAACTTTATGGACACAGAAATTTGAGTTTCAGATAATTTTATGGTCTTGTAATACTATTCTTTCGATTATTTTCCCCCAGCCACTTAAAAATATAAAAACCATCTTTAGCTCTGGGCCCTACAGAAACAGGAAGGGGGCTGGTTTGGCTCCAGGCCATAGTATGCTGACCCCTGCTGTAGAAAATGAACTTGCCTGGGAATCTTTACAACATTATTAACATCTGGGAGAAGTAACTGATACTACGGGGAATTCAAAACTAAAAGACTCCAAGTTTCAATTATGCTGCAGTTCTCATCAATCTGTAAACTTTCCTTAAGGTCTGTGGTTTGGTTATGCCAGTGACAGCTTAAATAGAAACTTTGATCATGGGAGATCTAGGTCAGTGGTCTCCAAACTCTTTTGACCCTCCACATATATCATGTGCCCCAATTTATTTATTCATACATTTGTAAATTATAGATCGATAGATGTACAATATTAAACAGACAAAAATGAAAATTTAAAAGGATGAAAAAATTGAATATAAACAAAATTTTAAGTATTTGTTTCCTATTTGTAAATTTATCATCATACTCCACTTTGGAGATCATTGGTTGCTCTGAATCTAGTATCTCTGCTGGAGAGTCAACATCATAGCCAATTCTTGACATACCAGCCTTCAGCTACAGTTGAAGAAGTAGGAGAATGCTCTGATGTGATCAGATGTGCAACTCTGTGAGCCCTCTGCCAGAACTGAGCTCCAGGGCTGGATTCTAGATCCAGCCACTCTTCCTTAAAGGGGAACAAGGCAGCTTGTTAGACTGTCCAGATGGGAAAGTCTGGAAAGTAAACAATCATTCAATCTCTCATTTTAGTAGTATTTGTTGAGTACCTATTATTGAGTATTGAGTTTGCTGTTATGGGCAAGGCACTGTGCGATGCACTGGAAGTAAATGGTGCACAAATCAAATGGCCCCTACTTTTTTTCATGGCACTTACAGACAACACACAAGTAAACAGAAATGAAATAACCATTAGTTGTAATAAGTACTCCTAAGGAAATAAATACTGTCCTATGATAGAGAATGATAGAGAAGGACACCATTTAGATTGGAGATTCTTATAAGATATCTCTGATGAGGTGACATTTTCATTATTGATCTGAAGAACTGTATGAAGCCAACTTTGACTAGCAGAGGAATGAGTGTTCTAGGCTTACGGTGGTGATAGCATATAACACGAGGTTCAGTTTAAAGCACAATTACTGCCAATGGTAAATATTTTCAATTGAAGACTGAATTATTAACTTCGGTTTCTGGAAAAAAATGAGTAGACTAGAAAATCTGAAAATCTTCCTTGTATTGTCAGTCACCTGAAAGTGTGAGAAAAGATAACACATGCCCTTTTCAATGCAGAGCTGAACTTGCAAGCAAGCAAGGGAAACCACAAGGGCCAAGCCTTGGGAGTGAAATCCTGAGCAGTGAGAGTGCATATTTCTCTGGTCTGTAGTGGGTATGGGAGAGGAGGGAGAGTGTGTGTCTCCACAATTAGGAGGTGGTGTCAAGAGAAGAAGGCCTTGTGCTTCTTCTAGGAGAAAGCTGGGACTCAAAACCCTCCAAAAGACACTGTTGACCCTTCTGGGGAATGAGGAAGAAAGGGAGACATGGAAATGGAATTGGATAACAATATTTAAGGAACTTTGATTGTATCTTCCATGTTCTATTTTTTGTGGGTGGGGCACTAATCCCATGACCCAATATACTAAGTAATGGCCAAATGGCAAGATTTGACAATGCTTGATGATGGATATACAGATATACAGGTGTGTTGTGAGTTTATACTTTTCATACTTAAGACATTTTGAGTAAAAATGCATTTATCTGGAGCAAGTGCAATTTGATTAAGAGTCATAATTTTACTTATACTGACTGCCTATCAAAAGAACTTAAATTTTAACTAAATGACTGTACCATTTGGTCTCACACTCATGGCCTCAAGTGATTCTCCCACCTCAGCCTTCCAGAGTGCTGGGATTACAGGCATGAACCACCACATATGGCCTATGACTGTACCATTTGGATGGAATAAAAATAAATAGCACATTTACTGGATTGTCCTATTATTTATTTTTATTTAGGTTTGTTTTCATTCAAAGCTATCATGACTCTATTTTGAATCCATTTTAAATTGAAAATGAAAATAAAACTTACAATTCCCCACTGAGAGACTAAATTTACAAACGAACAATGGCCAGATCATATGTGGCACTAGAACAGTGACCCACAACTTCTGCAGCAGCAAGTCCAGAACAATTGGGACTTAATCCATGACTGCCAGCTTTTTTTTTTTTTTTTTTTTTTCCCCTGCCTCTAACTCAGACTGACCAGAGAAAGCCAAATATGTTTCCTAATGGGTCACCTAGGATATATGGCTTCTAGTTAGCTTCCCCATGCCAGCACCCTCCAATCAGAGCTCACCTCAAGCTTTTCCCTTTTTCCTCCCATAAAGCTTTGCCACTCCCCTATCTGCCTTTGATTCTCTGCCAACAGCAACTGCTGGTGGCTGCTGTGTTTGAATATGTCCCCACAAAATTCACATGTTGAAACCTAATGCCCAATTTGAAGGTGTTAGGAGGTGTGGTCTTTTGGAGGTGATTGGGTCATGGGATTAGTGTCCTTATCAAAAGGCCCCCGAGAGCTGCCTCACCCCCTCCACCATGTTTAGGACACAGGAAAGCACCATTCTGTGAACAAGAAACTGGCCCTCAGTAGACACTGAATCTACCAGTGCCTTGAGCTTGGTCTTCTTAGCCTCCACAACTGTGATAAATACCCCTGTGTTATTTATAAGCGACCCAGTTTATGGCATGTTGTTATACCATCCCAAATGGACTAAGTGGCTGACTTCATTCCTATAGCAAACTCTGCATGAATAGTCTCTGCATATTCTCATTTAGGTGGTCTTCCCTTATTTCCCCACTGCTAGTCTCTACTTTCCAAAGATTATCAGTAAGGCAGTCCTCAAAATATGTGACAAAGAGAATATGATATTAGTTATTCAGTGAAACCTGTTTTTCAATAGAGCCTTTAAACTTGTTCCAACCCAAACAGACCATCAGGTTTCAGATAAAAAATAGAAGATTTGTTCAGGTGAAGATGGTGCACTTGACATTTAGAGATGAGTTAGTTCTTAAAATTCTACTTGATCTACAGTTGAAGGGGATGGCTCAGCCTAGCAAAGGAAATGCAAGAAGAGAGGCCCACCAGAGATCCCTTATGTGCTTGACCTTCCTAAGTATAACAAGGCTCATGCAGGATCACCAAAACAGTTTTTCAGCTAACATTCTTCATTGGCCATTGAAACGTTATTTTTTCTGTCAAGCAATGCCCTAGAACACAAGTTTTTATCAAATACTGAAGTTTTACATCTTATCACTTTCCCTTTTTTAACTTTTATTTCATTTTACTTTCTTCAACCTGTATGTATTTGTGCATTTATTTATGTATTTATTTATTTTTGAGATAGGGTCTCATTCTGTCACCCATGCTAAAATGTAGTGGCATGATCATGACTCACCACATCCTCAAATTCCTGGGCTCAAGTAATCCTTACACCTCAGCCTCCCAAGTAGCTGGTGCTATAGACGTGTATCACCATGCTTGGCTAATTTTTCTTTCTTTCTTTCTTTTTTTTTTTTTTGTAGAGATGAGATCTTGCTTTGTTGCCTACACTGATCTTGAACTCTTGGCCTCAAGTGATCCTTCTGCTTGGACCTCCCAAAGTGCTGGGATTACAGGTGTGGGCCACTATGTCCAGCCTCAATCTATATTTAAAATTACTTATCTAGTGATTATGCTTTAAAATTAAAACTTAAAGCTGGGCACAGTGGCTCACACTTGTAATCTCAGTACTTTGGGAGGCTAAGGTGGACAGACTGCTTGAGCTCAGGAGTCTGAGACCAGCCTGGGCAATGTATCGAGACTGTCTCTACAAAAAAAACCAAAAAAATTATCCAGGCATAGTGTCACGTGCCTGTAGTCCCAAGCTACTCGAGATGAGGAGATGGATGGATCATCTGAGTCCAGGAAGTCGAGACTGTTGTTGTGACCATGTCACTGTACTCCAGTGTGGGTGACAGAGTGAGACCCCAACTCTAAATACATAGTAAATAAATAAATCCTGAATAACCTCTGATAAATTTGTACACTTGCCAGATGATATTATTTTGTTTTATCACTTCATCTCTCCTCTATACTCTGTCCTCCATCCTTCTCCCTAGCTTGTGCTACCCCTATCATCTCACCTTTCCAGGTGACTCCACCATAGTGTTGAACCCTGGCAAGGCATTTCTCATGGCATCCCTAATCTGGACAGAGTTTTGTGGACTTGTCTAACATGACATTGTTATGGGAAATCAGGATGAATTTGATATGCCTTTGGAGAGACTGGGCTGCTTGCCCATATGTTACCCAGGCATGTGTGTTACCCAGAATGTGTTAGCATCTCAGAAGCCTTAGAAGACATTATTGCTTTTTCAGAGAAGGCAATAGTTGCTGTTTTTAGTTCAGGAAGAAGTAAATTATGTTCAATTTTTTTCTGTTTAAGAAGACAAGAAAATATGTAAAAGAATTTAAAAAGATCTTTCTGGAAAAAGTTTAAAATAAGAATTTTTTAAATCATAAAGATATTAAGATTCAGTTATCTAGAAAATTCTCTTCGGTGAAAGGGAGAATTGGCTAACACTGCTTCACTACTGTATTCAACTCACAAGTAAGTATCAATGTTCAGTTGAATGTTTGTGACATTATTAGGGATAACTAAGTTAAATGACTGGCACTTTTCCCCTTTCTTTTGATGTCACCAGCTATAGTAAAATAGCAAGAGATCCTATGTTACCAAAAGCTCTAAGCTGTTGCTTACTAAGGAGGTCCACTTGTGACTCCTGTTTCATAAGAGAATACAGCTCTCCAAGATTCCCTTGTAGCCAAGTACTGATGTGCTCGATTTTTTCATCTCTTTCACGTAGCTTGTCTGCTAGATTTTTTATGCCTTGCAAGGTCTCTTCACCGTCGTTCATTAAGCCCTTAAAGAAATGGTGTTTTGGAGTGTGTAAATATCAATTGCAACAAAATAAATAAACCATATTCTGTCTAAGTGGATCATGTCCAAAATAAAAATATTATGCAAAATTGATATTCATCATATAATATAAGCAATGTGTGTACATAGCTTCACAAAGTTCCAAAAAAGGTCTCATAAAAATGAATTATCAAATGAGAAGTTTTAATAAAAAGCTCATGAACCCCTCCCCCCCCACTTTTTAAAGCAGGATTTATTGAGAGGACAGAAAAGCTTCCACGGTGGGAGGGGACCCGAAGAGGTTGCCCAAAACCCCAATATTTAACAAGACATGGTAGTGGTGGTGGCACAAAAGCCAGTTCACCCTCAGAGTTGTGCAAAACCATAGAGGTTCAACTTAAGAGTAAGAACTTTGGAATCAAGCATGATCTGAGTTTTATTCACTGTTTGGTCTTGGACAAGGTACATAAACTCACTGAACCTCAGTAGCTTCATCTGAAAAATGCATAATGGACACTTTCCTTATCCAGTGTTTTAAGGGTTAAATGAGGATTACATATAAACTTTAAATACTTAGAAAGTAGCAGAGCCAGGATTGAAACCTCAGCCTCCCTGATACTACAGTGAGACAGAAAGGAGATGTTGCACAGCTGGTAAAACCTGAAGACAGAGGGAGTTCAGAACTGACAACTTTGTCCTAAAACAAAATGTTTCATCTGAGCTTGCAAAAGAGAGATTCTTTTCCACTTCAACTGAGTGGTAGTGTAGGCAGATTGTTTTGTCACAAAGTTAAGATTTCATAGTGACATTTGGCACAAAGGACACATTTTAGGACACGATGGTCACACCAACTCTGTCACTCCCCTGCAGTCCTGAACTCCTACCCTTATATGTGGGCACATGTGTACACACACACACACACACACACACACACACACACACACACACAATTATTAGGTAGGTGAACACTTTGGGAAATATAATACTTATGGAGGCAACACAAAAAACTCACCTTAACTGTGGTCTGAAATTCAGTCCACAAATCCATATATTGTGCTAAAACAAAGATTTAAAAATATAACAGTTACTGAAACAATTTGAACATTTTAATAAAAGTAATACTATTTGTTTTTATTTTTTTCAAAACTTATTTTTGTCTAAAAATTTCATCTAAAATGACAGAATAACTGAATTGAACTTACCCTCCCATTGCAAACAAACAGAAAAATAGAGGCAAAATCTATTAAATGAATGTTTCCAGATAATGGAGAATAGGCAGCACAGGATAGTGACACCTGGAAGAAGGGGGACCAGGGAGGTGAGTCCTATGATCACCCGGCTTTCTGCCCTGGAGTACTTTCTGAACCACAGCACAGGCAGAGGGAGTTGGGGGCAGGGGAGGTTCTTACACACAGACATAAACGTCTGCACAAAGATTAGCAAATTGAAGCTAGCAACAGATAAATAAGTAAACAAACAACAAATAAATGAAAAAGCTTTTGGACAAGTGGACTGTGCCAGGAATTGAAGATTGGTTGAGCATTCAAAAATTAATCAGTGCAACTTACCACACATACAGAGTAAAGGATAAACCCCATCTGAGCATCTCAGATGTCTGAGTAGCTGAGGCCGGTCACATGGGCACCCCATGTCTACAGGACTGACACCAATAGATTCCCTGGACACCCAATCTTGGATGAACCTCCCTGGTCAACAACACTTGGCATGCCTGGTCACATGTTGTTCCTGGGGAAATCAGTGCATCCCTGTGGCTCCCCTGAGAGAGGATACCAGGAAGCTTGTGCCTGGTTTCCTCCATACTTTGCCCTGTGTGCCTTTTCCCTCTCCTGATTTTACTCCGTATCTTTCACTGTAATAACAATAACCACAAGTATAACAACTTCTGAGTCCTGCAAATCCTTCTAGCTACTCATTAAGTCTAAGGGCAGTCCTGATACTACACTAGAAGCTACAAAATCTTGTCGAGAAGACCTAAATAAATGGAGACACATACTGCATTTTTCAACTGGAAGACTTAATTTTGTTAAAATGTCAATTCTCTCAAACTCATGGCCTACAATTTTCCCGCCTTAACCTCCCAAAGCATTGCAATTACAGGTATGAGCCACCATGTCCGGTCCCAATAAAATAGATTTAAAGAAAACAAAATCTATATGTCAAAAGCACCCATGACACATGACTTACCCTGCTGGGCTATCAGTTGCTGAGACAGGTCACTTGAGGTGTGAATGAGGGCTTCTTGTCCTTCTCTGTATTTTGCTATGCTGTTCTTCATGTATAAAATATGCTGAAAATTAAAAGTGTATGATTGCTTTTAGCAGTTTAGTTAGATTAATTTCTATGTAGTCACTTGGCAAATGTATAAATTTCTCCTCTGTGCCACCCACTGTCCTAGGTTCAAGGGTAACAGTGGTTAATATAAATGCCCTTGTCAAGCTTCCTTCTGAGGAGAGAGATAAAGGATCCTGCTTCCTATTAAGCATTTCAACATCCAAATAAACATGGCATTCCAAGTCTAATTTTCCACAAGAAAAGACATTAACGGGTGTTCTACCTGAACACATCATGTCCACAACAAAAATATTCCTTATGCAAAATGTGTATGGTAGCTGTCACAAAGCACTAATGCAGGCAGACTGGAGTTCAACCTAAGGTCTCAGAGAAATGATTGACTGAGTCAAGAGGCCACTGGAATTTCTCTCTCAAGTCAGATGTTTTATTGGGTTGGGTGACAGCGGTAGTAGTAGTAACAGGTGACTTAGGTCATTAAAGTCATGGCTTTCTGTTCTGACTACCCAGTGCTCAGAAACTCTAATATCTCTGGGAACTCTAAAAGGATGAGATTTGGAACATAAATTTGGCACTAGTCCAGCTTCAAGAGAGAAATAGTCAAATACTATAACTACTGATACAAATTTTAGAAATAGTGTTCAGTGCCACAGATGTGGTAGACACAGGACTGCTGCATAGGACTATTTATAAGCATGCATTATGGGATCTACTCATGTACCTTTGATCTTATGTCAGTCTTTTTGTGGCTTACTTGGTGAAAAGCAACCTTAAGCCAAGTCCAAGGCATCATTCTTGCCCCTCTTTGAACATGGGTCCTTGTTTAAAGACTTGCCTAGTTCACCTGGACTCTCATGTTTCTCCCAAATTCTCTCTTAGTCTTCCTTTTGATTTCCTCTTCAGCAACTCACTCCTTCAAAGTTGTTTTTCTTTTTCCTTTTTGAGTCAGGGTCTTGCTCTATTGGCCAGGCTGGAGTGCAGTGACATGATCATGACTCAGCGCAGTCTTGACCTTCTGGGCTCAGGAGAGCCTTCTGCCTCAGCCTCTCAAGTAGCTGGGTCTACAGGCGTGTGCCACCACACCCAGTTAATTTATTTTTATTTTTTGTAGAGACGAGGTCTTGCTATGTTGCCTAGGCTGGTCTCAAACTTCTAGGCTCAAGCAATCCTTCTGCCTCAGCCTGCCAAAGGGCTGGCATTATAAGTGTGAGCTGGTCACAAAGTTGTTTTTCTCCACGGTTATCTTCTCATTCAACACACTGTCCCTGAAAAGACTCACCCATTTCCCAGGTATGAATCCTGCCTCTATGCTAATGATACCTAGTGAGGGTTCTTCCCACAGCTCCTAACTTGGTGTGGCTATGTACCCTTGATCTGAGGCACTGTATAAGTTATCTCCAGATTGTTGCACTTAACATACTGAATTGTAATTATCCACTTACATGTGCATCTCTTCAGCTAGACTACGAGCTTCCTAAGGGCTGGGGCAGTATCTTACTTATCTCTGTGTTCACTAGGCTTTGCCATATCCTTGGGACTCAGTAGGTGTTTAAAGTAAAAGAATGTGATCAACACAACAGTGGTAAGTGAATAAGAAAACAGAACAGGCTTATCCAGTAACTAGTATATTGAAGCACAAAACAGGATTTTTAGAATTAGTCTTTCTGTAGATACACATTTGTTCATGCATTGCCAACACAGCAATAAAAATTCCAATTTTAAAAATAATCTATATCTTCCTTACAAGTTTGTTTCCAGGTCTAGAAGAATGAAGACATGTTGCCTTCATGCTATTTTATCTTTCAAAATAACACATGAGAGTGATGGGATAACTATTGCCATTTAACAGATGAAAAAATTACCCAGAGAGGTGAAGGAGTTTTCTTCATGCCATTGGACTAGCCAGTGGCAGGATCAATTCCTCTTATGTAAAGTGACATTGCTGTGGGACTGTCTGTTTTTATTTTTCCAGCTAATAAAAATTCTAAAAAGGCCAAGCACAGTGGCTCATGCCTGTAATTCCGGCTCTATGGAAGTCCAAGGCAGGAGGATTGCTTGAGCTCAGGAGTTTGATACTAGCCCAGGAAAAAAAGAAAGACCCCATCTCTACAAAAATAAAAAAGTTAGCCTGGTGTGGTGACATGTGCCTGTAGTTCCAGCTACTTGGGAGGCTGAGGCAGAAGGTTCTCCCGAGCCCAGAAGGTAGAGGCTGTGGTAGCCATGATTGTGCCACTGCAGTCCAGTCTGGGTTACAGAGTGAGACTCCAACTCCAAAAAAAAAAAAATCTAAAAAGAAAATATAGAGCCTTAGTCTCCTTATCTATAAAGGAGACATAATGCATTATTTATCTTATAAAGTTATCATGAACATTAAATGAGATGGAGTCCCTCTGACATTTCAGGTATTCCATTTACCAAAAATAAATTTTAAAAATTGCATTTCTCTTGCACTTTCAGCTCACAAAGTAGCCACATTAACCCTGTGAGTTAGAAGTTATTCCCATTATGAGAGGACAAAAAGAAGTTCACAGTTAAGTGATCTGCCCAGAGTCAAACTGTGTCACTGGTGAGTGACAGACTTTAATCCAGGTCTTTCAAACTAGAAAAAATTGTATAAACTTTTGTTATTATTGTTTTATAACAGTATATATGTGTACTTTGAAAAAACATATGCTTTGAATGCAACAGTTTGGGCTTTAATCAGTCATATAATACTTATTAAACATAACATTTATAAACACTAAAATAAGTACCTTTTAATTGTAAGTAAATAAAACAATCTTTTGCGATTAAGATTAAAATTAAAGTTGAGATTAAGATTAAAATTAGTCTCAACTTTAATTTTAGGGGCTAGATAGATGAATTCCTTTGCTATAAAAAGAACTACAATCAGTATGAAACAGACAACATAATTTTTTTAAGTGGGCAAAAGACTAGAACAGGCACTTCACGAAGAAGGACATCCAAGTGGCCAACATCATAGGAACAGTTGCTACAATAATCATCAGAAAAATGCAAATTAGTGGGGCACCACTATACAGCCACCAGAATGGTTACATTGGAAAGGACAGCTTTGGTGAGAATTTGGAGCAAATGGTTTGCTAGTGGGAGTGGTGGTTGGTGCAATTCCTTTGGGAGGCTGGTGATAAGTATAAAGTGGAAGATATGTATACCTATGGCTCTGCAGTTCTACTTGAGATGTATGCCCAACAGAAATGTGTATGTTCACCAAAAAAAAAAACCCGTGTACTAGAATGTTCCTAGCAACACTATTTGTAATAGCCAAAACTTAGAAATTCTTCAGACACCCACCAACAGTAAAGTGAATAAATAAATTGTTCTGGAATCATACAATAGGACACCATACAGAACTAAAACTACCGTCAACAATCAGGATAAACCTCACAAGCATAATGCAAGTAGAACTGCAGAGCCATAGGTATACATATCTTCCACTTTATACTTATCACCAGCCTCCCAAAGGAATTGCACCAACCACCACTCCCACCAGCAAACCATTTGCTCCAAATTCTCACCAAAACTGTCCTTTCCAATGTAACCATTCTGGTGACTGTGTAGTGGTGCACCACTAATTTGCATTTTTCCGATGACTATTGTAGCAACTGTTCCTATGATGTTGGCCACTTGGATGTCCTTCTTCGTGAAGTGCCTGTTCTAGTTTTTTGCCCACTTAAAAAAATTATGTTGTCGGTATACACTAGAGTGTATGCTGTATCTTTTCTACACATACAACGTTCAAAACCAGGCAAGATTAGTCTGTGGTGTTAGTATAGTGGTACGCTTGTGGGGGTGGTTAGTGACTGGAAGGGACAGAGAATGTCTGGATACTGTTATGCTTTGCTTCTTGATCTGGGTGCTGGTTACATAGGTGTGTTCACTGACCTGTACACTTATGATTTGGGCACTTTTCTGTAGGTATTTTATGCTTCATTAAAAATGGTTTAAGAGCTATTCTCTTCTTTTCTTTCATAACTGTTACAGTTCTAATCAGTCAATCAAAACCATCCTGCAAAGTGAGGTGACTTGAACTTACTTCTTTTAATCTTTTATTTTCCAGGAGCAAGAGGTCTGCTTTTTGCTCATCTATATATATTTCATTTTCTAAATTCCTTAGAATTTCAAAATGCTCTTTGGTTTTTGTGCTTTCTTGATCTCGTAATTGTTTTAACTGTTGTTGTATTTCCTCCTGCTCAAACATAAAAGCCACAATTATCTCACAGAGTTCAAAGAGCAGGGAAGCAGCGTATTAGACTGCCTATATCACACTCAGAGCAGGATTCAACATTAATCCCTGAATAACTGAACTGAAACTATGGATATCTTTCCTTAGAAAATCCTGTCAACCCCAAAGCTGATTCATGAACATTTATTTATGGACTCTGGGAACCCTAGATGCCGGCCAAGGCAACTTCATAAAATAGGAAATACAGGTGGCCCTCTGTATCTGTCCGTTCTGAGTCTGCAGGTTCAACCAATCACAGATTGAAAATGTTCAGAAAAATCAAAATAAAAAATAACAATACAACAATAAAAATAATACAAATAAAAAATACATATAACACCTACTTATACAGCATTTACATTATGTTGAGTATTTTTAGTAATCTAGAAATGATAGTATACCAAAGGCTATGCCTGGGTTATATGCAAATACCACACCATGTTACATAAAGGACTTGAGCATGGATTTCAATATACACGGGGATCCTGATTACCAAAACCCCCCACAGAGAGTGAGGGCAACTGTACTTCAATAAATGAGCAACTGTCTGGCAAAAATGGAGAAGAAGGATTTATTGAGATCTTTAAAGGAAGATAATGTTTCTTGAATGAAAAAGAATATTACTTCATAGATTTTTCAGATTTCCTACTGTTTCCTCTACTGAATTCTATCTGATTCTCTGTTATTGTGCTATTATAAATAACCTGATATTTATTCATGTAGAATCATCACCAGCAACATCTTATTAAGAAAATGCAACTGTATATTTACTAAACTTGTAATTTTCTCCTTCATAGAACTGTATATTTACTATACTTGTAACTTTCTCTACATATTTCTTCATATTTCATAACATAGTAAGAGTTACTTTTTGATATCAGTGCATCTCAAAGAATAAGATGTTTCCATTTAAAATTAAACAACTCCACATATATACTGTATTATTATCCCTATTGATTATTAATTTTGAAAAAGTAGTAAACACCTCTTTACTTGTTCCTAGTTTATCCACTCCTCTCCACAATCTCTGCCCATTCTTCCTTAAAAAGCAGAACCAAATCTCCCCTTATAAATAAGAAAACTGAGGTCCCCCTCACTGATTTTTCCAATATCACATATTAGTTGGTTCCAGTCTCTCTTTCTTCCTCTTTGTTTGTATATAAACACACATATGTATCTATATGTATACGCATATGCATATATATATATATGTGTGTATGTGTGTTGTGACGAAAATTGTAAAACATTGGTGTTGAAAGGATAGGTTTAGTAAATGTAGATTTCATAAAACTTCAATGGTGCCAGGCAAATATTGCTGACTGTATATACCAATATTCTAATAAGAGAAAGGATTACTGCATGGACCCTTTACCTTGTCATTAAAGTATCTTGATAAGTCCCTTGTAAACTGATAAATGTAACTGTTCAGTAAATTTTCCTCCTGTTTTTGTGCTATTAAGAGAAAAGAGAAAAATATAATTATCTTAAAAAGTATTTAGCTAAAAAAATTAATCAAAGTAAGACACGAGCCTGTTTTAAAAGCCAAATACTATTACAAGACTTAAAACAAAAGCCAGTTGTCAGGTGCTCCACAATGCTATGTCTACCCCTGTGTCTGGTTCCTCAGAATCACCACTTTAAATTTATTTTTAGTGTTTCTTGTTTCATTTAGCTCAATTTTCTTTAAAAAATGCATATATGAATATTCCTTGATGTATCACTTTGGGATATTTTCTACTTACTTCTTCATGGAGTAGAGGATGCATGCTTACTTTCATCCCCATATCCCCCACTTATACTCACAACCTCTTCATTTCTTCCTTCTAACCTCCCTATAAAGTATGGTTTTTGCTTAAATACATGTTAACTGTTCAGAGCTTTATGAAAATGTAAGGAGTATTCACTAATGAACCAAATGGTATTAGTATCACTATATTTCCTTTCTTTGTATAATTTTTTTGTCTTTCCTGGAATTAAAAATGTGTTCAGTGTTTCATGTATATATCATTAATTCATACCAAAATCTCCAAAGGAATTGTAAAGTCTTTCTAAATATTCTTTCTCGTATAATCAAACACATTAACAAATCTATTAGTTCAGTTTACCTCCCCTCCCTTGCCACCCCACTCTTAGCTATACCTTCAGAAGTCTTCTTTGGGCCTGTTTTATAGCTATATTCTTGAAATTTCCCTTGCACTTTTTTTCAATGTTGAGCCTCCTGACTCCTGAATTTCTTAGTCTACTTTTCCCCCTGGATTTATTCCCTCTATTTGTTAAAAGCAAATTCTGTACTAGCTTTATGGAAAAGGGTAAATGAGATAAATGTTTGAGATCTTGCACATCTAAATACTTGTATGTCTCTAGTCTATGTTTATACTCGATTGACAGCTTAGCTAGGTATCTAATGTTGAAATTATTTTCCCTCGGAATTTTGGAGACCACTGTCTTATAACTTCTAGTATAATGTTGCTGTTTGGAAGTATAAACCCATTTTAATTTCAAATATTTTGTGAGATCTGCTTTTTCTCTCCAGAAGCCTTTAGAATCTTTCCTTTTGAAATGCCACAATAATGTGACTTAGTCTTTTCTTTTAAATATGGTTCTGGTGATTTGACTGGACCTTTCAAATTGAAACCTTATGTTGTCCAGTTATGAGAAATACTTTTGTATTATTTCTTTGATAATTTTATCCTTTCTATTTTTTTCTGTTCTTTTTTTGTCTCACTGTTAATTAGATATTTGACATCACAGAATAGTCTTTTAATTTTCTTACCCTTTTCTCCTCTTGTCTCTTTATTATTGTTGTTGCTCTATTTTTAGAGAAATTTCCTTAACTTTTCTTATAATTTTCTTATTGAATGTTAAAATTTTAGTTATTATACTTTTAATGTCTAAGAGTTCTTTCTTGTTCTCCGATTGTTCTTTCTTTTAAGCAGCCTGTTCTTTTTTCATAAATTCTTATCGGCCATGTTTCTACCATGTTCCCTTGTTCTGTATGCTTTTTTTTTTTGGGTTGGAGTCTCACTCTGTTGTCCAGGCTGGAGTGCAGTGGCACGTTCGTGGCCACCGCAGCCTCGACCTGCTGGGCTCAGTTGATCCTTCTGCCTCAACCTTTCAAGTAGCTGGAACGACAGGCATGTGCCACCACGCCGGCTAATTTTTTTTTTTTTTTTTTTTTTGATATATTGTAGAGGTGAGGTCTTGCCAAGTTGCCCAGGCTGGTCTCAAACCTGTGGGCTCAGACAGCAGTCCCTTCACTTCAGCCTCCCAAAGTGCTGGGATTATGGGTGCGAGCCACTGCGCCCATGCTTTGGTTTCTTTCACATTGGTTGCTTCAGATGTCTGGTAGTCTTTGTCAATCCCATTTAAGAGCGAGACACTAAAAGGTTCGACTCTGGGATGGCTTCACTGTACAAGTGGTCAGGAAAGGACCAGCCATTTTTGGAGGGACCCTCAAATGTGCTGCTGTGGGGCTTTTCTCTGAACTGTTCAGTTTCCTTAGAGGAAGATCCAGTAGTCTCCTTCTTCAGGGTGGGGTAAGGGATTACGGAGGAGTCACAGCACAACTGGCTGGCAGCATTCATCATGCTGAGCAGTGGAGAGAATCTCAGAAGAGCATCTGTCTTCTGCCCCCAGCCATATCTGATGCCTTGTTGTTTGGAACTATCTGGTCCAATTTCTTTCATCACTGAGGAGGAGGAGTTTGCTGCACAAAGACGGGATTTGACCTGGAGGTCTAACTGCTCTTTGTAAAGACTTTCAACCAAATCTTCAGCTCATAACTCACCTCAGCTTTCACAGTATCAGGGTACTTCATGCCTGTAACTTCCTAGCTTCTGTGGAGATAACTTTTTGTCTTTATGGAGTATGATTTTGACTAATTCATACAATAATTTAGAGTAAAAGATAAATTTTGGGGGAGGGAGAGTTTTGTCTTCAGTCTCTTGATATTCATATTTCTCTCTGCTAATACCTCTATCCAATTACACCTTCCCAAAATGTGTTAGTTATTATCAGATAATAAATAATAATAAATCAGCAGATAATAAATATCTTCTCTGCCAGTCTCTAGTACTTATGGGTTTGTATCTTTTTAAGAAACTTTTAAACACACTTTTGCAAAGTTTTATGAAGAAGCAAAGATATACACATGTATTTCATTCATTAGATTTAACTAAAAGCTACAACACTGTGTTTGTATTGAGCTCAGGCATTCTGTTCTCTTAGGTGTAATTGCTGACGGGTACACTTTCCTGCTCTTAAGTTCCCTTTCCTTCCTTTCTCCTGTCTCCTCTTTTCTCTACTTCAGCATGTTCTCTCTTTTCTCCATATTAAGAGATTTAGTACTTGCAATGTACTTCTTTCTTTTATACTTACTGTGTTTCTTATCTCCTCTACCTAGTACAAGAAGGGATAGAAGGACTGGTTGGAGAAATAGAAAGCCGGCACTAAGGTAATCATTGTGAGTCCAGGTAAAAGTGACAAAAGCCAAGAAAAACTACCTAACTTGACAAAATGAAAACCTGACAAGAAGTGGAAAACCAACTGAGGACCAGGAGCCATAGCAATTACCCAGGTACTTATTATTATTATTATTATTATTTTATTTTTTTATTTTTTTTTTTTAATTTTATTGTGATATTGAGGGGTACATTTAAGGGTTAGGTACACAAGTATGTCTCATTCAGGCACCCTTGTTTGTAAGAAGTGTCCCCCCATCAGTACTTATTATTATAATATTCTTATATTCTTAGGAATCGACCTTCCTTAGCAGCAATCACTATTACCTTTTGAATATTAGTTTATAACACTTGAACATATTGGTTTTCCATATGTTGTCCTATTTTGACACCGGCAATTTAATTCCTATCCCCATATTTGTCTTTGTTAGTCAGTCATTCCTATGCCAGTGGACATTTTTTGCTACCATTTCAGTCCTTTCTATAAATTTGATCCTGGCCTTCTGATTCCTATGCCCAGAAGATACTAGAATTCTGAAATTCTGGAAACTGTTCCTACTTAAAGATCCGCACAGACTCCTTAAATAATGATCTTCTACTCCTCAAATGCATGATAAGAATCAAACCTCTGGATGATTCTGGATGAGGAAACGTTGGGTTCAGAGCTGAATGATCACATCTAAGTTTTGTGGAGAAAATAATTATTTTTTATTAAACATGAATGATTATTCCATGTAATATAATTCAAAATATGCATATCTTCAGATATATTTCACATCCTTTACTAACCCCCAGATCTGAGGCATGCTCTTACATGTCTCTGCCCTTGGGGGAAGTTAGTGAAAAAAATCTGAGAATAAATGGTTAAAGTTATAGTTGGAAATGAGATATAATTTGCAAAGTAATGTTAAGAAACAGAAACAATGCTCCACAGGATAGCAGATAAATTAGTTTTACCTTTGCCAAATACGGAGAGAAAAAACATAATATGATGAACTTCAAATTTTACATTTTAAATAGTCTTTAAAAAAGAGAAGGAAAAAATTGACGATAGCAACAGTAGAATTGTAGTGTGAAGGAGAAATTGGCAAATAAGGCAAAAACTAGAGAATAGATGGTTAAAGGTGATGGGAAAAGCTGGATGAGTGTCACCATTGGCTTGTGATTGATGACTCACCTTATGTGAGACAACAGCAATGCCATCTTACCTGGAATTGAGGTTAACTACTAAATACTTCATATGTACCTGTAACAATATTACTCAGCTCTTCCAACCTTCTACGTTTTTTGCTATATTCTTCTTCTGCCTCCTGAAGTTGTGGAAGACATTCAACTAATTCTTCTTCCTTTTCTTTGTTAATTTGTGCTTTCTTAACAAATATTTCCTTTAAAGAAAATAAAGCTAATTGTAGGTAAAGCTAAAAGTATGATTTTATCTAATTCATACAATAATTTAGAGTAAAAGATTAGTTTTTTGAGGGGGGAGAGTTTTGTCTGTCTTCATCTTTTTTTGTCTGTAGGTGCATAGAAAGTTATGTGGTACATACTAGTTGTTTAATAAATATTTGTTGGCTGACTCACGTACTCTCTGGCAATCTATAAAGTAAGGAGATAAGATTCGTTTCACTCGCTAAAGATTCTATCTGTTCTATATCTCTACTAATGCTGTCATATACACAGCCCAAAAACATATTTGAGAAAATTTCCTTCGGTAATATCTTACCAAAAAAAAGGGCAGAAAAACAATACACAAGTTCTATGAAATGTGGATGTAAGAAATGGGGAGGGAGTAGAAATAATGGGATATAATGCTCCAATAAATGGGTAAAAGATACCTGAAGCAAAACATAAAGATGCCTGTGTGCTTATTCAAACTTAAGTTTTATTTAGTTTAAAATGGGATAATAGCTGGACCTCTTTTAGTAAATCAGAACAGATTTTAAATGGTGACTACGGCAGAGACTGCTAGCTGATATTTACCATCCATTCTCTCCTCCTTTAATATTAGCATTTCTGAGTTTGAGCTGAGCATATGGCTGCCAGCTAGTGTGGTTTGCCAGCTTCCCTTGCAGATGGCTGCAACCAAAGACTTTGTGAACAGAGGCCGTTGTGTGGCACTTCTGGGCTCTGTCCTTGCTGCAGGAATGGCTGTGTTCTCTGTTGGCCCCTTCTTCCTTCTCCTGGTTGGAAGAGGATAAGAATGGAAGCCACCACTTGACCCATAGATGTTAACTTCATGCTGAGGATGGCAGAGCTGCCCTGCCAGCCTGGATCCCTTCCCTTTGGCATGTATCAGGAAAGAGAAACAAGCAATGACCACTCAAGGGCATCTTCCCAACTAGATGTTTAGACTCACAAGATTTGACCCAGTTTACTCTTAAACACTTTCAGTATAATTTTAATGCTTATCCAAATTGCATGTGCACACAATTTGAAGGAAATGCTGTGTTTTTTAGCAGGGAAATGCCAGGCGTGCTTCCGCATTGAGAGGCGTCCTCACAACTAGCAGACCAGAGAGGCTTACTTCCCTTGAACCCACCAAAGCAATGAACTCAGATGCAAGAAAAAAGAGACCCACACATGTGGCATGATAGCCTCCTGGCTTAGAAGCCCCACGTTCAAATAGGAACCAACATTTCTTGGGCATGCCTTCTAGGTCCCTAAAAGGGAGATACCCACTTGAAAGAGTCATCATAAACAAAATACCCACTTGAAAGAGCCATCACACCCAGGAAAGCCCAATGCCACGGTTTCCAATGAGTTAGTCTCAGTCAAGAGGCAGTGTACAAATCAGGGGTCCTTGTTAAACAAGCAATGTTACCTGATATTCCAAAACCTTTTTCAGGCTACTAGAGGAAGGAGCCAGAAAGTTAACCTGAGAGGATATGAACAGAGGTCATGAACAAGGTCAGTTTCCCAATGAAGAAGGAAAGGTGGTTGTTAACCCTTTACCCATCTTGCTTATTTTTGCTGTGTTTTGGCATCTCTTTGATAGAGCAGCTTTCTTGGACCTTAACTAATATGCTGATACACTGGCCTGATATGTTATTTCCCACACTGCTATTAGAATCCTTATGAATAAATATAGAAAGATAGAAATGCATACAAAACCACCATAATTCAAAAGATATCATTATGCAGAAAGAGGAGTACATTTCTGCAGATTGCAACACTGAGCAGATTGAATTAAGAAATTCAATCCTGTATTATCTATACTATGTTCTCTAAAAAAAGAGTAGCCTGGGACTACAAGTACACATACAAGTGCATTAATTCATTCCCAGTGCCTGTACACAGCTCAGGCTGCCAGCGTTGCCCTGACCAAAAAACCACCCTCTTGTTGTATGCTTTGAAAGAGGATGTGAGGTGCCAGCCAGGAAAAGCATAGCTCAGACAAGGGTTGCTTGTCTGTAGGCTCAGGTTGTTGGAGCTGGGCAGAGAGTAGGGCCCACACTTTCTTCATATCTTCCAGATCCTTCCTCAGCATGCATCTCTGATTCCTAAGCCACGTCTATATCTAAGTCAGGACCATCTGCTACTGGTCCCCCACCTCCCTGAAGTTAGAGTCTTGGAAGGGAAAGAGACTGATGCAGGTTCTAGTCCACGCTTGTGGGTTCCGGTTCTTCCCATGGGTTCCAGTGTCTTTGCTTTCATTTCACTTCCTGTTTGTCTTTCCTTCCCAAGTACCTGTCCTGATGACTTCAGGTCCCAGCCCCATATGTGAACCTGACACTAGACTGCATATCCAGCTCCCACAATTGCAGGTGATCAAATCCTATCATAAGCCTCTTTCCTGGTAGCTCTGCTTCTTTGATCAAATCCTGCCAGATACAAGGTTGTAGGGCCCAATAGACCCAATGGCATGCCTATGCTGGATCAGAATGATGTACAAAATCTGTGGTAAGCCTTGACAGGAAGATTATGGTGGAGGGCCCCAAATATCAGAGCTAAAGACCATGGAAAATCCAGTCACAGCACTTCCTAGGAGATAACACTTCCCAACAATAGGAAATTTTCATTCCGAACCAGTAACTAACTGAATTAATATTCAGGGCTGTTTTCTTTAGAATGTATGGGTCAGAGTGGTTCTTGTCACTATTAAACCTAATGATTTTGCTTTTCCTCCCTGTGACTTTTAGGCTTTTGGTTTAGAGGTCTGACTAGTGGGAAGAAGAATGCTTCCACCAAGAGCACAACAATGGTTTCATAAACCAAAATCTGGGGTTGCTTCCTTTCCACTCTGGGCTCCTCATGCCACTGAACCAAAGGCAGAAATGAGATTACAATGTGCCGGGGGTTATGGATGGTGATTATCAAGGGAAAATGGGATTATTGCTATATAATGGAACATAGGCAGCCATCAGTCCACACCTCTGTGTGAGTTAAGCGTGGATGGACATGCAGACACATAGCCTATCAAGCAGTGTACAGGCTGGAGGCCTGTCTGGGATGGTTTTGCAGTTGATTTTCTTGCGTGTTTGCAATCTACCAGTTGTCTCATCTGCAGAGTCTTATATTTCTGTTTTGCCTAATTGCATCGTAGAAACTTGAGTATAGTGTTAAATAGGATCCCTATTTCTTATCTTACTTGTGACTCTAAGGGGAGTACCCCATTGTTTCACCAGTAAGCATGATGGTGAACTCTGACAGCATTGTCGTCCAAAATAGCTGAGATGCCAACCATGTTTTATTACCTCTTCAGTTACCATTCTGGTTCAAGCTACCCTCATTTCACACTTGGGTTTTTGCTATAATTCTCTAATTAATCTTCCTGCATCCACTCTTAGCCTTCCTAAATTCTATTCAACATAGCAACTAGAGTGATCCGATTTGAACAAAATTCAGATTATTTCAACCTGCCACTCAGAACCCTCCAATGGCTTCCTAGCCCAGGCAGAGCAAGGGACAAGTGTCCTTATAAGGATGTGGCAGACTTGGGGATCCTCCACTTGGATCTTCCCTCCAGGGAGGACTCACTGCCCTGCTGTGAGAAGTAGGTTGAGCTGACACCTCTGATGATTGGCTCCTTCAAGGTCTACCTCAGCTATGTAGCCAATATCAAGCTTTTCTGGGGTGGCCCTTAGTCAATGACTGAGCAAGGGGCAGTGCAAGGGTATAGCCACCAATGCTCAAGGCAAGGCTCTTCGGATGGGCAATCCTTGTTCTGGAGCTCCCCAGAGAGAGTTTGTCATATGTTGGGTTACATAATGGCATGAAAGCTTTCCCTACCCAGTCTTTTCACAGATATCACTCCCTAATAAGCCTTCGCACTCCTCATTCCATCTCAGCATCTGTTTCCTGAAGATGACTCCCTACTGCCTCTGGCATGCCCCGACTTTTAACATTGCCCCCTTCTTACTCCTCAAATAGGACAGTCCTGCCTTGGGGCCTTGCTGCTTAGCACGCCCTCTGCCTGGGACCACCTCCTGCAGATGTCTGTGCAGCACATTTCACCACTGAATGTGGGCTGGACCCTTCCCTGACTATCCTATTTACAATGGCACACAGACCATAACACATACACTCACCCTGTTCCACTTCCCTGCTTGACTTTTCTTTATAGCTTTTATCACCACTCAATATTACATGCTCTACTTGTTTATCTTGTCTATTTTCATTCTCCCCTCACTAGCATTTATAAGGGTGGAGGTTTTTGTCTGTCTTTTAGCATTTAGAAGAATGCCAGGCACCCAGACAAGCTACAACCAATGGAGGAATGCCTTCCACCCCGACTCTTCTCCACTCTGCTTCTTCTGACATTGTAGTAATTTGTATCATACTTTCTTCTCTGTTTGTTTCCTCTTCCTATTGTCTGGTCATCACCTCCTGACGTCTCTTCCTTGAGTTCCTACATTTCCATACTGATGATCTTCTTTTGCTCCTCTATTAAATTATTTTTTTAATTCATAGAGGGTTGTTTAATCACTGTTTTTAATCTGTTCCATGCCACCATCTTTCTGGGAGCTCTTCATTTGCTCGAAAGTTTTGTTCTTTTCACTAGCTTTGCCCCTAGTATTTTTGTATGGATAACGTGTCTGCTTCCTTTCTTTTATTCATATCAGAAAGCATTGGCTATCCTTGGGCCAGTTATCTGCAGAGGGTTTCTGAAGGATGTGGCAAGATGGGATGGGGAAGGGGGAGTGGGCTTAGATCAGGGTAAGATTCTCAACTTTGAAATTAGGAGCTCCCTACTTTCTTGCTACAGTATGAGACGGTTTCCTTCCAATAAAGCCCCCCTTTGGTGGAGCCACGACCTCATCTTCCTCTTTAAACCCAGTCAAGTTCTGGAAGGCTTCTACCACCATGCCTCCTCTCCTCAGCTGCTCTACCAGTGGCTGCTTCCAAGAAACATGCCCTTACCTTCCAGGGTAATCTCATCACCCTGGAAATGTGTATGTTTTGCTGTATTTCCGCAAGCTTGGACCCTCTGGGTGCTTTCAATGCCTTTTCTGTCCATCTCCCTCAGCATTCATGTCCTATTCTATCTTTGGCAGTTTCCAAGTCAGCATGATACCCTCTTTTAAGAAGGATATCTGAGACTGACTTTCCTAGTGTCACTTATACCTTATTACTCTTCCTAGCTATCCAAGCCAGCTTTAAATGGCTTACTGCATAGCTCTACTTGTCTCCGAGGCTGTTACTAGCAGTTCTGCATAATTTGAAATGTGTGATGATGATAAATGATAATGATGATGCTGATGAATGATGATGATTTTTATTATTTTGAGTCGGAGTCTTACTCTGTTGCTCAGGCCGAAGTGCAGTGGCATGATCATGGCTCTTACGGCCTCAATCTCCTGGGCTCAGGTGATCATCCAAATTCAGCCTTCCAACTTTTTAGCTGGGAGATCCAGATAATTTGTAAAATTTTTTGTAGAGACCAGGTCTCACTATATTGCCCAGGCTGATCTTGAACTCCTAGGCTCATGTAAACCTCTGGCCTTGGCCTCCCAAAGTACTAGGATTACAGGCATGAGACACTGCACCCAGCCTGAAGTGTGTGATTATCTTTTTTAAAACTGAAAATGTATTTCTTATGGAAGGTCAATTACTAGTTCCTTCAGAAATTGCCACACTGTCTTCCAAAGAGGTTGTATTAGTCTGTACTCCCACCAGCAGTGTAGAAGTGTTCCTTTTTCTCCACATCCTCACCAGTATCTGTTGTTGTTTGTTTTATTAATAATGGCCATTCTTACAGGGGTTGGGTGGCATCTCAGTGTGGTTTTGATTTGCATTTCTCTAATGATGAGTGAGGCTGAGCACTTTTTCATGTGTCTGTTGGCCACCCATATGTCTTCTTTTGAGAAGTGTCTATTCATGTCTTTTGCCCACTTTTTAAAGGAGCTGTTTATTTTTTTCCTTTTGGCACGTTTGAGTTCCTTGTAGATCCTAGATGTTAGACCTTTGTCAGATATACAGTTGGCAAATATTTTTTCCCATTCTGTGGGCTGTCTGCCCAGCAATTCCTCTATTGGGAATATACCCGGAGGAACTCAAATCATTCTACAAAAAAGATACCTGCACAC
>CAUYQG010018479.1:0-13891 GCA_963574415.1 Tarsius wallacei
AAAAAGAAAGAAAAAAAAAAAATTAGCGTGTGATGTAGGAAGATCTCTTTTAATGATTTGGGATAAACGTGATTCCTATATGAGGCACAAAAAACAAAGCACATAAAAGGACAATAAATTTGACTACATCAAAAACAAAAATTTATGTGTGACAGAAGACATCATAAACAAAATTAAAAGCCAGTGAGAAAACACTTGCAACAAAGGATCAGTATCTAGAATATATAAAGAACCTCTACAGGTTGAAAAGAAAACAAAACAGAAAAATATTCTAACGAGATTACATGACAATGTGCAGAAAATAAAATATAAATGGCTCTTAAGCGCATGACCAAAATGCTCCATTTTACTAGTAATCAGGAAAAGGAAAACTCAGACACTATAGAGAGATCTGTTGCTGTTGTTGCCTGCTAAATTGGGGGGGAAAGGGCATGAGAGAAAATATATTTTCACACTCTCTAGGTAGGATTGTAAGCTTGTATGGGCACTTCTCAGAGTAATTTGGCAGTATCCATTAAAATGTAAAAAGGTCATTTCTATGACACAGTGATTCCACTTCTTCATATTTACCCCAGAAAAACACTTGTCTATGAGCCCAGATGGTGGGTCTGAGGAAGTTTGTGGCAGCTTCGTTGGCAAAATATTAAAAGTTTTTAAATTCAGAAGTAATTTAAATGAACATCAAAATGGAATTGGTTAAGTATACTATGGTTCATCCATATCACCCCCCCTCCCCCACATACACACATACAGCAATTTTTGAAAATATATACACTATATGTACTGACATGGAAAGATTTCCAAGATTTATTGTTGAATAAACAAAAATTAAGCTGCAGAATGACATATAATATAATAACACATAGAAAAGCCCATGTATATTAAACAATGTATTTTTTCTATGAGTACAGATACTATGGGTCTTTAACGCATGGTAACATGCACAAGACACATCAAACTGATAGCAAGAGTTACCTCTGGGGCAGAGGTAAGGGTTGGAGTTGGTGTTCAAAGAGGATTTCAGCCTTATCTGTGATGTTTAATTTTTTTTTAAATAAAGAGAATGTATTAATGTATGATATGTGTAACTGAAATTAATAAAAGCTATTTTTACATTAAAAAGAAGTAAGCCTTTCTTCATCCTCATTAAAGCACCTGGAACAGCCAGGAATCATTGCTCTATAAGCAAAATTGTACCTTAGGTGACTTGTCAGGGGACTTGCTAAGTAGAGGGCACTGTGGTTGTCATGGAGACCGCCGCCTTCAACACAAACCATCCTGTGCCTCTCTCTACACATGTCAGACTTGTCACTAGTTCCCATTCAATGTCATACTTTTAAATCTTGGTTCACAAACTCAATAGAAATAATATTATTTCTAATACTTAATGAGCAAGGTAGTATTAAAATGTGGAATCTCACTTAAAATTTCTCTCTCTCTCTCTCCCCGCACTCCCCAACCCCAGATGAGTTTCCTTAGATTTAGAGATATTAAGCAGCCTGTCCAAGGTCAGTTAGCTAAGATGTGGTAGGGTTTTTTCTTAACCCCAGAAGCCGTTCTTTCAGCCATGTAGACTACTTTACAAAGTTATGAACATCTCTGTAGTCTTGTAGTGAACTTAAAAATGTCCACTTCCTGTCAGAAGCCATGCCCGTTTGCCACATTGCTCTGAATCAAAACGGCAGCTGGCTTATTATGAGAGAAAAATCTACCATAGGATGAAGTGTTATTCAAGCCCCAGTACAACTAAGAAGCACAACGAAGCAGGCTAAAGTGGCAACTAAGCATTTAGGAATACTTCTCAGTCAGAAGACTACTTTAAATATTTTAAAAATGAAGTTTAGGAACAAAGCTAATCAACAGTAGCAAAGGTTAAAAGCCCGACAATAAAGAAAACCTTGCAAGATTCTCATAGGATACGATTTGCTCCAGCTCCCAGATTCTGGAAATTTCTTACATCAACATGAGATGCGTTCCTGCGATGTAGCCCTGTTCTCACAGCTGAATCACTCCTGCCAGGCAAAAAACGAACAGAGCTGAGCGACAGCGGAAATCACAGGGATGTGTCCCTAGCAGGGGCCCCCCACCGCAGGGCTCTTTGGTTCCCTCTGGAGAAAAGACAGGCCTCCTCTTGCTGTGGAAGAGGGCTTTCAAGGGAAGTTTCCGGAATAACTTGTGAGTGGAAGAGCAACAAGTTTACAAATCAGAGCTGTGATTTCCCACCCACCCTCAATCAAAAACATTAAAAGAAAAAATGAATGAATCTCTGCTTGGTTTCTTACGGAAGAACAGGTGTGTTTATGAATAATCTATGGCCGGGCAGGAAACATGGATCTGGAGACCTGGAAGCCTAAACACATGAGCTCCAGAGCGCGTGGATGACACAGGAGACCTTAAGCAGCATCCCAAAGGCCGGCACGGGAGAGCAGAACACTCTGAAAATAATAAGCCCACATCTAAGCCCCTGGCTACGTACACAAACACATCTCCTCTCAGATCTTGGTAATTGAAAGTCACTAGGTTCCCATATGAGGAGGGGGAGGTAAATCAAGAAATGCAATCTACAAAAAGATGAAAACATTAGGGTTTTAATGAACGATACGGCAGGTCAGATAATTAGGGACATTTTGACCTTCCTTTCTAAGTTGGAACGCCATATTCTTGCCTCAGCAGGCACTGGGCCAAGAGGAGTAGTGGTCGGAGCCGCAGGTGGGCGGGCAGGATGGGGGATGCAGAACTCCTGGGTCCCCTCAGGGATTTCACTCCCCGGCCTCCCAGCAGCTTAGCTCAGCCTGGTTGTGCCCACTGAGGCTGAGAAGACGTATTTTTGAATTTTTTTTCCCCATCATTAAACATGAGATAATCCCACGGCATCGTATGGATTGGGGGGATTACATGCCAGCAAAAGTCTTGCAATGTAGAGTTTCTTACTGGCAGGCCCTCAGCCTAGAGCTCTTTGAGGGAAACGAGATGTTGGGAATATGTACCCCTAGCCGGCCTCAAGAGGATGGGGAAGGACCTCCTGCTGCTTGATTTGGCCCTTCCAAGACCTGTGGTGTCCCCAGATAAAAAGGAGGTTGTGAGGCTCACTGAGATGACACATCTCTTCAGTGAGGAACATGCTTTCCCAGGGAGGGGTAGCCTGAGATCTCGACAGCTTTACCATGCTTGAGTGCCCGCATGGACACACACAGACGCGCAAAAGCATGTCCCTTATCAGCTCCGCTGAGCACAGAATTTTCACGGACTACGCATTTGGATTTTTATCTTGTGTAGGTTCCTTGAGGTACTGTCTCAAGACAAGGCAAGGTATGGCCCTTTAACCTTGTCCCACTGGAAAGCGTACACAAACAAAATATTGCTCCACACCCCTCCCTTGCCCCTCCCTCCAAGTAAATGGCCTGAGTTGAGGAGCAGAAGCTATTTGGAGAGGTGGCAGGAGGCACATTAGTAGGTGAACCGAAAACAGACCCCTTAAAAGTCTGCCCACATTGCAGAATTGGAAATAGATGAACTTCTTTCCCATGACAGCAGCAATACCACAAGGCAGGATTTGTTTGCAAGGTAATAAATTGGCAAGTAAGTAAGAACTAGAAGGAGGCTCTGGCCTCACCCTGCAGCCAGAGCAGGGCTGGAGAGGGCAAGAAACCCACAGTTACGGCAGACCCCAAGGGGAGCCAGGATAGGGGCTGCGCAGGACACCTCTGCCCTCATCTCCACCCCAATGTCCCATTCCTGAGTATTGGCCTTACACACGGGGCTCTCCCTCAAGTCACTCACGGGTGGAGCAGGGTAGGATCGAGTGGCTTGTCCTTTTGTCTGGCCCTGATGGGACCATTCCTCATGGTGACAGAGGCAGCCCAGTGGAGAGAGAGACAGACTGCCATCTGCAACCCAACTTTGAATTCTGACTCCACTACTTACAGATGATGTGAACTCAGGCAAGCTGATGAAAATTGCAAATCTCAAAAGCCCTTATCCGGAGAATGGGCATAATACTGTCTACCTCATAGGGTTATCCTAAGAATTTAATGAGAAAATATATGAAAACTGCTTAGCATATTGCTAGCATAGTTTAAATGTTCAATCAATGCTAGCTAATATTTTTGTAACCGAGATCCTCTAACAAAAATCTCCTTGCTCAAATGTAAATATCTTCCCTAAAAGATAAACAAATGCAGTCAGACCCAAATGCTATCAGTTTACATGTTTCTAGATCAAAGCATCTGGTTTGTTGCTATATTCCTTAGAGGTTTGCACTGTAAGTTTGTTTGTTTTTGTAGAGACAGAGGTATTGTTATATTCCCCAGGCTGGTCTCAAACTCCTGGCCTCAAGCGATCCTCCTGCCTCAGCCTCCAAAAGTGCTGAGATTACATGTAACGGTCCCCGTGCTTGACCCTCATTGTAAGTTTTATTGAATGAATGTATCAGTGAACCAATGACTTTTCCACAGACCCAATACTGTTCACACGATGCTGCCTAAGCATGACCATACCTCTATTTATACAGTTTTTACCCAGTTCATTCAAATTCCCCTTTTTTCAACTAATACTAGCCATGGACTCAACAATATCACAAAATACACGTTATAGACTGAGTTGTGTCCCTCCAATTCATATTTGCAAGTCCTGACTCCCAATGTGACTATATTTGGAGATAGTACCATTAAGGAAGTAATTAGGGTCACATGAGGCCATAATGGTGAGGTCATAATTTGATAGGTCTGGTGTCCTATAAGAAAAGAAAGAGACATCAGAAATCTCTCTGTCTCTCCTTCCCCCTTTCCCTGTGCGCAAGCAGAGGAGAGGTCATGTGCGGACAAAGTGAGGAGGCAGCTGTCTGAAAGTCAAGAAGAGAGACCTTACCAGAAAACAGCCCTATTGGCCTCTTGATTTTGAACATTCAACCTCCAGAACTGTGAGAAAATAAATTCCTGCTGTTGAAGCCACCAGTCTGTGTTATTTTGTTATAGCAGCCTGAGCTAACTAATACAGTACATCAAACTTCTAATCCAACAATGCTTTGACTTTGTCCATAATGCTCACATTAAGTAATGATCCAGCTTTGGACAACAGACACAAAATCACAGATGGAAGAAGGGACAAGTTCAAGAGAGCTATCACATATCATAGTGACTACAGTTAATAACAACATGTTATATATTTGAAAATTGCAAGAGTAGAATCTAAGTGTTCTCATCACACACACAAAAAAGTATTCAAGGTAGTGCGTATGTTTAAGAGCTTGGTTTAGCCATTCCACAATGTATACCAATATCAAAACACATATACCATAAATATATACAATTTGTACTTGTCAATTAAAACAAACAACATAATGATCCAGCCTATATTTGAATATGACCAGGGTAGTAAGCAGTCTCCAGAAGCAGCTAATTTTATCGGTAAAAAAATGCTAGCAGATAGAGTCCCCTGAGCTATTCCCTCATCTCCCCACCCACCTGCACCGTCTGCAGCTACTCAGTGTCTTAGTCCCACATCAGTCAGTTCTGCCTCTGCTCCCTTCACCCCTGCTGCCAATGACTGTCATCCAGCACTCATCACTTCCTGCATAGATGGTGCAGTAGCCCCTGACTGACCACTCTAACTCTCTCTAATCCAGCCTCTGTTTTGCTCCCAGAATGTGTTTCCCCTTCAAGTGCAAATCTGATGATGGAAACTCCCTTCTTAAAATTGTTGAGTAGTTTCTCTCCACTGTCATGATAAATTCCTGGTGAACAGGGCACACTAAGCCTTGTCCTGCACGCTCAACTACCTACCACCCTTGCCCCATTCCCAATTCTTGCCCTCAGGGTTCAGGCTATTTTACACTGTCATGGCTTTGAAACATCTGTGTCTTTGCCTCGTCTTCCTGATGACCTCTTACTTGTCCCTCCAGGCCCAGCTCGCGGATTTCCCACCTTGACCTCTCCACCAGTACCCTCACCTTCTTCCATCACACCAGTGTTGCCCGGGGGCACTCATCTCTCTACCTCCCCCACTTGTTCCTGGAGGCCAGGGGCTATGCTGTGCTCGTCTTCAGACCTTCAGGGACTAGGACAGTGCCTGGCACCACAGCCTGCAGTGACATCCTCGGAACATGTGAGCCCACTAGTGGGAGAGACTATGGCGACAACTTGCGGTCAACTGGGGATTCTTGAAGTGAAGGAAGAGGTGCTTCTGTGCCTCAGAGACCTGGGCCCCTGAGTGGGATGCATCCCGAGCCTCCAGACCAAGGGGACAAGCCAAGTGCCATCACTGAAATCCAGCAGAATAACAGATGAACTGTACAAATACCTGCCTCGATGGTGCCACAAAAGAGAAAGGATGGCCTGCTCAGGTGGGAGAGGGGCAGTCCTGCATTTTGCTCTCTTCTGGAGAGCGGCCTAGACCAGATCCAGGCCCACCAGGTGCCAGGGTCTGTAGGAACCGGGAGCCAAGGACACTGGAAACAACCCCACTGTACCATGGGCTTTATTTGTACAGGAAACTAAACACTGACCTCACTGGTTTTTTTCTTTTTTTCTTTTTTTTTTCATATCTCAGTTGTATTTTTGTAACTACCCAGTTTGTTTTCAAAACAATCTTTTCTGACATACCTCCATATGAATTTCACATTAGTTATTTCAAAGTACACAAAAACTACCTATATTTGCCTGTAAATTAATCAAATGCTCATGAAAGAATACTTAACATATCAGTATTCAAGCATGCCTACAAAATACAACTCTTTCCAACTTTTAAATTATTTTTTCCCACCTAAGCCAATTTATATTTGACACCTGGGTTACAAGTACATAAAAAAAACAGACACATTCCTCAATGCTATGTTTTAAGCCAGCATAAATGTGTCCTTTCTGGGAGTAAGTGTGTCCTTTCTGGGTGTAAGTTTTCAGAGGGAAAGTGATACAAATAGGAGCAAATGAGTCGACCTCCTCATGAAATAAACTAGATCTAAATCAAGAAGTTTTAAAGGTGTTCAAAACTGAGACCATAAATTTTTCTTTTCTATTTCTTACACATACAAGTGTGCACGATGGGTGTGCATGAATTAAAACACTCCTATTTAGATTATGAGCTCCTACAGAGGGGGCCACTGTCTCTCCATAAAAGGTTCCAGGGTAAAGAGAGAAGCAGCACGGGGGAGCAGAGGGCACCTGTCCTTCATCAAGCCATCCACACAAACCTACTGACGAGGTAGACTAGATTATCTAAGCCTCAAGGCTGAGGTGTTGACCTGGGTCAAGTGATGTTTTACTTCATTATGCTTTGTTTTGTTGTTATATATGTTGTCTGTCCCACTATTTTTGTAACTGGGTCAAAGTGAGAGGTTCAAATAGTTTAAGAATGCTTAACATACCTCATAAACTGTCTCAATCAAAGATTTTTATTTATTCTTCTGTCAAACACAACAGATCTCCATCTACCATTGTTTTTTAAGGTAAGAAACAGTAAGTGAGCTGAAGAAAGAGCTGGGGCCTTGGACTGTGGAAAATTATTATATTTTATCACGCTGACTGAGACATGCAGGGCATCAAGGGGGTCTAGAGGATGGTCACATCAGGACATGGTCAGCCTTAGTGGGCCTTCTCCAAGAATGGTCTGCAGCACCTGACACATTGCTGGTACACTGTCTCAAAGTCAGAGTCATTCCCATAATAGGGATCGTCGATAATAAGTTGTTTGTGCTCCCAAGTAGTTCAATTTTAGCTTTGCAGTTTTTAACTTGATTACTTTTTCTATTCAAATCTCTCAGATTGCTTTCATCCATACATAGTATGTAATCAAATGTGGCGAAATCTTCTTTGGTTATCTGCCGTGCCTCTTCATGCAGCTCTGCCCTCGGTAGTCAGGGGGGTTACCTATCTATGTTGCAGCGTTGTCTACCCTCCACTCTCTGAAACGTTTTGATCAGTTACAAGTTTCCTGAAAACTGCCTCTGCAATGGGTGACCCACAAATGTTACCTAGACACACAAACAGCACCAACTTGGCTGCCGGCTCTGCCATCTTCCCGCGCGCTGAGGCGCCCCTCATTTTTTTCTTTATTATTGAGGTAAAATTCACATAATCTGAAATTCACCATTGTCCAAGTGTACATTTCAGTGGCTTCTAGTGCATTCATAATGTTGTGCAACCATCATCACACCCAGTTCCAGAACATGCTTATCCCCGAGGGAGACCCCGTACCCATTAAGTAGTCCCTCTCCATGCCATCTCCTCCCAGCGCTGGCAGCCACTAATCTACCTGCTGTCTCTATGGATTTACCTATTCTGGTTATTTCCCATCAGTGGAATCCTATAACTTGTAAACTTTGTGTGTGGCTTCATTTACTTAGCATAATGTTTTCAAGGTTCATCTGTGTTAGCATAATGTTCAAGATTCACAGCATGTTTGAAAACATAATTCCTTTTTAAAGCAGAATAATGTCCCACTGTATGGGTAGACCATACTTGTTTATCCATTCATCAGTTGATGGACATTTAGGTTGTTTTGACTTTTGGGCTTTTATGAATATTTGGCTGCTGTGAACATTTGTGTACAAGCTTTTATGTAGATATATACATTTTTATTTCTCTTGGGCATATAGCTAGGAGTGAAATTGCTGGGTCAAATATTTTACATTTCTGGAAGAACCCCCAATGTGTTTTCCACAGCAGCTGTAGCATTTTTATATGCCCACCAACAGTGTATGAGTTCCAATTCACTCACTTTTTAAAGATCTTAAACATCTAATTCTGAATGTTGCGGTTTTTCCTGTAGAATCTGAAAAAATATGACCAATTGGATAGCAACGGGGTCAGAATTTAAAATCTGAAATGGGGAAATGGCCTTGGGCTGGATTCAAGTCGATGCCTCCAGTCATAAACCTCCCAGGGTGTGTTCTCTGCAGCTGTCACACGAGGCCAGGTTCCGTGAAGCTCAGAATAGCAAGACATCACATGCTCTGTCTCCTAGATCTATTAGGCAAGAATGCTCATGTGCAGGCTCTCTATTTTCTCCCATTTACAAATTGGATGAGGGAAAAAAGTGAGTCCAGATCTCATTGGCAAGTAGGAAAGAGAGGAAACAGGCTGGATTCCAGGGAAACATTTTACTAATCAGAAATTAGGGGTTCTTTCTACAGAAGCCAGAGGGCTGGAGAAACCCCTGGGGTAGGACAGGTGGAGCAGCAGGGGTACAGGAGGACTGGCTACCAGGTGGGCGAAGGGCACGTCTGGCCCAATTGGAAGTTAGGTGATACACAGAAGTCTGGACAGGTAGGAGGTCTGAAAGCAACCACTGCAGCCCAACCTCAAGGTGTGAGTCTAAGAAGCAGGAGCAGACTGGTGAGTGACAGATGAGAACAAGGCAGGGCCCTGAGGCCCCAGAGACAGGCATGTGGGTCATGTTCAATCCTGCCTGTTAGTCAAGCTTCATAGCTCACCATTCCCTCTCCTCAAACTATATGATGGCAATTTTTTAAAAAGTGCATCTCTACATCACTGGACATGGTATATAACCTTTTGTCTCATGTCCCATCGTTCACACATGCTGCTTTCAGCTGCCTGAAAATTTACATCCTCTATGCTCTAGTCTCCAGAAAATTCTTATGTATACTTCAGGTCTCAGCTCAAGCATAAGGTCTCTGTGAAGCTTTCCCAATGCTCTCTGAGGGCCTGGGTGCTCCTTCCTCCACATTCTTGCCTGATGTACCCATGATGGCCTTCATCTCACTGTCCTGATACATGGCTGTCTCCTCGCTGGGTGGTGAGCAGGGCCAGGGCAGAATGCAGCTGTTCCTCACGTGTAGTCCTGGTTCCCAGCACAAGGTGCTTAGTTCCTGGGAGACAAAAGGCTATTTTGCAGTTAGTCTGGCTACTGGAGAACTGGACAGGGATTCAGTTGTGGAGCCTGGCATAGGTGACAAAGGGAGCCAGGCTGGGGGTTTGGGCAAGACCAGCTGCATGCTGAGGTGATGATGCTCTAAGCCAGGGGTCAGCAAACTACAGCCTGACCAAATCTAGCCCACTACCTGTTTGTTTACATCCCAGGAGCTAAGAATGGATTTGACATTTTAAAATAGTTTGAAGAGGTAAAAACAAGCATCGTATTTTATAATATGTAAAAATCATGTAAAATTCAAATGTCACATTCACAAAGTTTTTAACATTCTCAATAAAAAAATTGCAGTCATTTGTTTTCTTTCTTATTATGCAATTATATACATAATATTTTTAGTATTTCCTCTTGGCCCAAAAAACTTAAATTGTTTACTGTGTGGCCCTTAATAGAAACATTTGCCCACACTTTATCTAAGCAGTGAGTCTCAGGATGCTCTGTTTTTCCACCCCTCAAACCCCCTGCCCCAACTACCTACTTGCAGCCAAGCAGGCCACTCTCCCTCCCTGAAGGGCAGGATTCCCAGGGGAGAAGAAAAACAGCCAGCCATGATCCCCCCTCCCCAAGGAAGAACTCCAGCATTTTCCCAGCCCCACACACCTCATATCCTGATATCAAAAGGCTTCAGGAAAATACAAAGCTACCCCAGCTCATGGGAAGATTGACAACCCTCGCTGTGATTGATGAAAAAAACCTCGTATTTACTGAGCACCTACTATATGCCAGGCATAGTACAGGACACATTAAAGCCATATCTTTGATACGTGCAGTGCTCTTAAAGATTCCCATCATTATACCCCTCACATGCATGGCAGAAGAGATGTTGGCCCCCTTTCACCCAGATTCTCTTCTATCTTCCCCTTGAGTGGAGAGGACTCTTCAGCATAACTCATCAAAATTCCACTAACTTATAGACCATTCATCACAAGCAAGGCGTCATTTTAAACCAGGGTTTCTCATCCTTGGCTCTGTTGACATCTGGGTAGTTCTTTGTTGTGGGGGTCGTCCTGTGCACCATAAGATGTTTAGCAGCATTCCTACCCTCTACCCACTAGAGAGATGCCAGCAGCACCTTCTCCAGCTGTGACAACTGAAAATGTCTCCAGACATTGTCGAATGTCCCCTCGGAGGACTTGCCCCCAGTCAAGAGTCACTGTTCTAAATATTTAACATATAAATTCACAAAACCTTTATGAAATAGGTTCTATTATTATTGACACTTTAGAGATCAGTAATCTATGGCATAGGGAGGCTAAGTAACTCTCTAAGGTCATACTGCTAGGAATGATAGGGTAGGGATTTAAACCGATGTAGTTGGACTCCTGCATCCTTGCTCTTACTACCATCAGTGTTAGCCAAGTCTCAGAACCCACTGAGCTGACTCTCATAGAGAACCGTAGAACCCGTTGCCCTTATAGGGCAAAACCAAAATTGAGGGTCTCTGGTTTTGATCACAGGCAGCACCGGCAAGATAAAACTGGGGTCTGGGGGAGGGAAAGGGCTAGAAAAAGAAAGCAGAGACAAGGCCAGGGAGCACAAAACTCCTGGGTATCCATTTGAGGTTGGCTCTGTGTGACCCAATGGGAAAGAACAAGTCATATTTTGTACCATCCTCTGGACTATGAGGATTCATTCTTTCCTCCCTCCTTCCCTTCCTCCCTTCTTTTTCCCTCCTCTCCCCTTTTTCCTCCCTTCCTTCCTTTCTTGATTTTTTTTTTTGAGTTGGAGTCTCACTCTGTCCCCCAGACTGATTGCAGTGGCATGCTCACAGCCACCGCAGCCTCGACCTGCTGGGCTCAAGCGGCTGGACGCAGACAATCCTCCCGCCTCAGCCTTCCAAGTAGCTGGAACTACAGGCACGCGCCACCACGCCTGGCTAATATTTCTGGATTTATTGTAGAGATGAGGTCTCGCCAAGTTGTCCAGGCTGGTCTTGAACCCGTGAGCTCAGGCAGTTCTCTCACCTCAGCCTCCCAAAGTGCTGGGATTATAGGTGTGAGCCATCCTGCCCAGCTCTCTCATTCTTTTTTTCTGTTAGTAATGGGCCACACATTTGCCTTTCCAGATATTGTGGGGTATCAAATGAGAAATAAAAATTAATAAGTAAACTAAGTCTCAGAGCTAATGAATTAAAACACACACGTGTACGCATGTATGTACACACACACACACACACTCTCCTCACTTGAGGGACCTGTGAGCACAGCTGGGATTTTGTTTCAATTACCATTGCTGTCAGCTGCAGATAACAGAAACCAGACTCAGAGGTAATTAACTCAGCAGGAAAGCATCTTTCTCCTTCACGGAATGGTCAGCTGTGAGCCCGCCAGGACCGCTGGTGCTTTGCCGTGTTGCCAATACCCCAGTCTCCTCTGTCTTCCTGCTCCTCTGCCCAAGCATGAGGCTTCATCCTCTTGCCCGCAAGAAGGTTGCTACATTCCAGGCATCACCACCATAACCCCAGGCAGGAGAAGGGAGGAGGGAACAGACAGAAAGACAGGTGCAAGTGAGTCTGTCCCTTTGGCTTACATCTCCTGGACCAGAACAGGGTCACACATTCCCCTTGACTGCAAAGGACTCTGGGGAGGTGTCTATTTATAATATGGTGTGTTACCACCCTGAAAAAAAATGCTGAGGCCTAATTAGCAAGGAAAAGGGGAGAATGGATGTTGGGGAGTCGTCTAGCAGTGTCTGCTGTGGATTCCAAAGGCAGCCCCCCTCCCATTAGGGAGCACTGAATCTCACAAGAGCCAGCACAGGGGGTGGGGGGTACCAGCTCTGAGGACAGACGGGTGGCCTCAAATTCCGGCCATTCCTCTTACTGCCTGTGCAATCTTGGGCCGGTTACTTTACCTTTTTGTACCTCAGTTTCCTCATCTGTAAAATTGGGAAGCAGCCATTTCCCAGTACTGTGGGGTTAAAATGAGTTAGCATGCGTAAAATACTCATAATAAGTTATCAATAAATATGAGCTATTTTTGGCTGTCACTGCGTATTTATCGAATATCTACTATATACTAAATGCTCTACATTTCCTTGTCTCTCACAACAAATGCGTGAGGGAAATAAACGTCCACCCAGGTGGCATGCGTTTAGGATGGGTCCCAGGCCTGTCATCTTGCCATTTCATCATAACTTCACTCCCTAGAATCAAGAAGACTCCTAATCCTTGAGAATTTCTTTAAAGAAAATACCTGTAAGAAAGGCGTCCACGGCCTTTTCAGCAAGCAGCTTAGCGTTGACACTGGGGCAGACATGAGTAGAATTGGCACACCAGGATGTCAAAGACAAAGCCTCTACTGCTGACTTTCTAGTTGGTCTCTTCCTGAATTCGGTTCCAAGTTTTGAGTGAAGCTTTAATCTAATTTCTGTTCTTTCTTGCTGGATCTGCAAATTGACTCACCTATCCCAGATACTTAAAGAAATGTGTTAATGGTGCTCCAGGGATACAACAGAGGCTGATAACACACAGAGCTTTCAGTGATCAATTAGGTCAGGGTTGGATTGACCTAGAAATGCTGAGAGGTACGTGAGGAAGAGAGGGGGCCGCAGCTCGCAGAAGATTTGAGCAGGTGGCTCCCGAGTAAGATCAGACTAGGCCAGAGGATACACAGGTGAGGTGACCCAGGCTGACTTTAGGGAGTCCGAACGCTGACAGGACAGTGACACACAAGGCAACCCTCAGGGGAGAAGGTGTCAGTTTTGTGCCCCTCCGACAGCCCCTCCACTATGGCACCAAAACAAAGCCAGTGGGGCCCCCACTCAAAGCGCCCCCAAACAAACCATCAGATTTTGTTTGGTTCCTGGAATTCTAGCCTAAACAAAATGACCCATTCCCAGAAGCGCTTTGAAAAATTTAAAGACTTCTATCTCTGTAGGATAAATCCCACTTCTAGGAATATTTTTTGAAGAGATAATGTGCAGAAGGATTTGGCATTGTGGTGTTGTTTGCAATAGTGACAAATCTGGGAACAGCCAAAGCCTTCATTAATAAGGGAATTTTGCTGGA
>CAUYQG010018480.1:0-21984 GCA_963574415.1 Tarsius wallacei
GTTCTTTGTTTCTGTGATAAATCATTGAGTATGATTGACTCCAAATCCATCCAAGTTGCTGCAAAGTCCATATATTTGTCATTCTTTACGGCTGCATAATAATCCATTGTGTATATCTACCACATTTTTAAAAATTCAGTCCAGCTTTATTTTGATTCTTATCATTCATTTGTTCACTGGATTAGCACTTTTAATTCCCCCAAGAACTGGTCCTCCTTTTCTTTTTGTATTTTATAATCATGGAGTACGTGTGAGGATTAATTTACATAGGATTGGGCTTCTGTCGACCCTGCTCTTTGCCGGTAGCTCATGGATGGTTCTGAGTCCCTGATTCCTCCATCTCCCTTTCTCCTTAGCAGTGCCCTATGTCTGTTGTCCCCATCCTTGTGCCCATGTATAGCCAGTGTATAATATGATAATACGCAGTATTCAGTTTTTTGTTTCTGTGATAGCTCAAATCAATAAATGCAATCCACCACATAAACAGATGTAAAATCAAGAACCATGTGATTATTTAATAGTCATAGAAAAAGCATTTTTCATAAAATCCAACAATTTTTGATAAAATTCTTGCTACCAAAAAAAAAAAAAAAAAAACCTTGAACACCAAGGCGTTGCAGGAACATTCCTCAAAATACTAAGAGTCATCTATTAAAAACCAACAGCCAATATTATACTTAAAGGACAGAAGTTCAAAACATTCTTCCATTACATTTTTAACTTGACTGGTGCAAAAAGCCTAGTTTTCAACCTATCTTGACTTTTCACATGACTTACTCATTAAACTTAAACATTTCTACTTTTTATTTAAAGTGAGGTATGTGTAACTCTTCATTTGAAAAGCTAGAGGCCATTGTAGTGTTATTAATTTGCTTAGTTTCAATACTGATATGTCTTAGCAAATACAAAGGCCTGCAGAGAGGGAGAGAGATATGGAACGACCCCGGTCTGTGGAACAGTCAGAACACACACATTTGCTGTCTTACATGGATGTGGTTGGCAGAACCCCAAAATAATTATAACATCAAAAATTATGAATTGAAGATACATAACAGATATAATAATAATGAAAAAATTTGACATATTGCAAGAATTGCCAAAATGTGACACAGAGAAGTCAACATAGACTGTTGGAAAAATGGTGCCGGTGGGATTGATTGCCACAGGGTTGTCACAAGCCTTCAATATGCAAAAGAAAAATATCTGTGAAGTGTAGTAAAGCAGCATACAATATAAAGAGGTATGCCATGAATATAATTTATCTTCTGGATTACTTGGGTCAAAGTTAAAGATATTGTGACAGTTTTATCTAAATAATTCAGTGTGTATTTCTTACGAATAAGGGCATTCCTTGCATCCCAAAATACAACTATCAAAATCAGGAAATTCAATACTGATACAAGGTAATTATCTCACTCACAGCTCATATTCCATTTTTCCCCATCTTCTTAATCTAGGTTCATGAATTAAATTTAATTATCAGATATTTTCAAAATATTTTGACGTTTATTTTAGCGGTGTTGTTACTGAACTTTAATACCTTTGCAATTTTCTTTGTTAGACTATAACAAATTACATTTGAGTCACAACTTTGGATGGGGAGACACCTCTTATCACCAAGGGTGTCTGAACAAAGCATATTTGTATACCTAATCCTTAACTGTACCCCACAATATGATAATAAAAAATACTGATTATTAAAAAAAAAGTTTTGTATGAATATTTGTATTGTAATAGCACCCAAAATTGTAATACTCCGTTGTAATATACACATATATTTAGATTTTAAACATCAGAAAAATCCGCTCAAATGTTTTGACGCCAATTTGTCCCTTAATAAAACATTGTTTGCCATTCTTCATTCTCTATTTCCAATTATATGCTTATGACTTTTTTCTGCCAATGTCCTTTATAGTTCCTTGATTGTCGAAGCTGTGCTATTTTGATTTCTGCTATTTAAAATATTCTATTTAAATATGTTGCTGATTTTCATATTTTATTTTATTTTTTGTTTTTTGTTTAAATTTCTTGGTTTTATTACGTACAGATCGTATTTTAAACAACCACCCACCCTGAAAACAGCAGGTTCTTGCGTTCCCATGGGCCCGGGGAGAATAGAAATTGGGGCTCGAGGGACAGTTCCTTCCCCAGAGGGAGAATGTGTGTGACATTCTGGTTCCACGGGATCTGGCCAACACTTGCAAAGCCATAGCCCTTCTAGCCCTGAACCCTGGCCCCTGCCCCAGTGACCCAGAAGAGGCTCAGCCTGGGCAGGAGTGAGGAAAACCAGTCATTCCACTTCCATCTCACTCTTCTGCAAAGAATTCAGGAAAACTTACCACTCTGCTGGGTAGGGTAGAAATGCTTATAGACGTTGATCTTATTCCAAATCTGTTTTGGGGTATCTTGATAGTAATTCTTCTCATCCTGGGCCCTGGCCTTATAGTCCTCTCCATGGTTCTCCACCATGTAGCATACGCAGTTGATGAGGTCCTGAGGCAGGGTATTGCCCTTCTTTCCTGGGAGGCTGGCTTCTGCCTCCAGTTCATTCAGCACATAGGGTTTCTACACAAACTCCTTAGGCCTCTTCTCTACGTCCACTTCCACGGCCTTCACCTTTCTTTTACAGAGGGGCACCGCCCTGCTGGGTTCCAGAGTCAAGCCCATCTCAGCCAGGTTCTACCGCACCGTTTTGGCTTGGTCCCAGGCATGTTGGATGTGAGAGCACTCCATTCGCGGCACCGCCTCCATCGCCCTTTCTGGTTCAGATGCTTTCATTTGACATTGTAACCGAACTTCCGCCTCCGGGTCTTGCCCTTGGCCTTGGGCATCTCGCAGACCTCTGCTTCAGGTGCTCACACGCTACGCCTCTCTTATTTTTTGTTCTTATTGGAAAGATTTTGTTCTTGTTGAATTGAAGAATTTTTAGTAGGGGCTAGATATTAACCTTTTCATGTATGTATTTCAAAATTCTTGAGAGTATTACTTTACATTTTATGACACATGTCAGGAAATGTTGCTGTTTAATGTGCATATTGTCAACTTTAATGGAAAATAGAAAATATTTTCCAATTTGCCGAAGGCTAGCCTATATATGCATGATTTATTGGAAAGATCTCAAAGTTTTCTTGATAATATTTGTGTTTTCTAGTATGCTAATTTATGCTTCAGTGGAAGAAGGTATTGATCTAATCATGTTTCCATTTGGATAACAAGTTGATGAGGCTCATTATGCTATTTATGTTTTCCTCAAATAGTAATTTTATCCATTTCATATATACAATACATCTACATGAGTCTGTTATGGTCTCACTATTCTGTTTTAATGTTGTATTGAATGTTGAATATGTCTACTTAAAAGCACATTGAATAAAAGCAAAATTAGCATATACTGTATATAGTTAATATGTTCAGTAATGTGTAACAATAATTTACAGTTGATATTTGTCAATGAATAATTTCAAATATGTTGTAATATAGTTTAAATAAATGTAAATAACCCTTAGCTATTTGTATCACTACACTAATTGCTTTAGATTAGCTCACTGTTTTTACGTTCTATGCCACAGGTCATTTTGAACTTGACCTTGATGTTTAATCATTGTTAATTGTTTTTAACATTGTGGATGTCACAATATGTAAATGTACTATATTATCTTTACAGCAAAATTTCCATTACATTTTCCTATTGATTATTATGAGTATAACTAAATTCAATTACTACTAAATTGCCTTCTGATGATTTCATTTAATTTGTTCTCCCTTAAGACATTGCAAGTTCCCTAAGGGTTGGAACATGCATTTTGTTTTATTTAGGTTTGTAAAGGACCTAGAATAAAAGGTTTCATAGAAGTCATCAGTAATTATTTGATGGGTATCTCTAAGCAAGTACTTTTTATATGAAATAAATGGTTGTGCATATTTAATCATGCCTAGTAATGCAAAAATAATTTCTGAAAATTCTAACAAAGCCTTTGCATCATCATAGCATGCCATTATCCATCAAATTTTGACCAGTTGGAGCAGTACAAATACCATGGAGACTAAGATCATGACAACTTCAAATAGTCATATTGATATTAACTTGGAATGTCAATATTGCAAGGAAAAAGCAAAATATGCTATTTTAATAAATAAAAATTTTAATTTCTTACTCTAAACATATACATTTTTGCAAACACACATATATATAATTTTTCTAGTGCCACATAATATTTCTATTATTAGATTCCAAAAATGATTTTGCTGAGCCAAATATGTAATTAATAAATAACAATAGATAAAATTTATTAAACACTTACATGAATACCCTTGATTAGTATAGTCCAATATTAGTACCACCTTTATTGTCTTGTAACCCATAATAATGAAGGGTATAAATGGCATAAAACAATACATGCTTAAAAGTTTGATTACTGAAATTAATGTCTGAGTTTGGAAGAATGAGAAACGTGTTATTTAAAACATTGTACAGGCATTCATTAATTAATGGTTTTCTAAAAATAATTAAAATAATAAAACTAATTATTGGTAAAGAACAGTTATATGATGATGTTTCCCTGTTTTATAAAGTGATATTCTTAGTTCATTCTCACTGGAGATGGCTTTTGTGACAATTGGCTAGCTTACTGTCTGATGCACACACTTCACAGTCATCTCAACACTGAAGGAAACTCATTATATTAAGTACAGTGGTGATCAATGGCAGTGCATTTGGTTGGGAAAAAAAAGTAAAAAAAAATATGGTTCTTGAAGGAGGGAAAGATAATAAACAAGGAATTTTCACCATTGGGCAGGATTTGGGAGGCATGTTTGAGAAGTGGCACTAGAGTAACAAGGTTGAGTGTTTTGGTTGCTAGGGAGTTAACTGAGACCATTGATCTTTGACATATAAATAAAACCATTGTGTATGTGTAAATCTATATTGTTCTTGGTTTCATTGAGAATTTTTAAATTGCACTCAAATGATGTTTACAGTATTATTTCTGTGTCAGAAAAGCAAAATTTATATTTTCTGAAAGCCAAGCTGGGCATAGAACTTTGAGTTCTGTAATTGCCAGTACTGATTTGTTTCTTCTGAGATATGAACACTTAAGAATTAAACATTTCCCAATATTGATATTGAGCTCTGGTCTCTTGACTATAATGCATATGGAAATGGCATAATTCAACAGGGCATTGAACTAGACTTGAGAATTCCTTTTTTTCCTTGACACATATATGAGAACTCATCTACCCTTATTTTAATAAAGTTATGCAATTATACCAATTTTATTTTATTTTTTATTGTAAAGTTTTGAGGTACAAGAAAGGATTTGCTACATTAGTAGGCTGTTTGCAGGTGAAAGTTGGGCTTCTAGTTGGCCCTCCGTCTCCTTGGTAGTGGACCTGGTACGCATTGTGTTGCCACGTGCCCCTCTTCCTGATCCCTGCTCCCTCCTGTGGCATTTTCCAACATCTGCCAACCCTACCATTGTGCTAGTGTGTCTAGTGTTTAGGGCCTGTTTATGAGTAAGAACACATGGTATTCAGTTCTTTGTTTCTATGATAGTTTACTTAGTATGATGGTCTCCAGCTGCATCTAAGTTTCTGTGAAGGCCATGATTTTGTTTTTCTTCATGGCGGCATGATATTTCCTTGTGTGTGTGTACCACATTTTCTTCATCCAGTCAACTTTCAATGGACATACTAGAAAAGATAATTACAGGCCAATTTCCCTGATGAACATAGATACAAAAATTCTCAACAAGAGTCTGGAAAATCATATCCAACAATACATTTCAAAAATCATCCACCAAGACTAGATGGGCTTTATTCCCAGGATGCAAGTCTGGTTCAAATATTCAAAATACCATAAATTAAGTTCAACACCTTAACAGGTGTAAAACCAAGAACCATATGATCATCATCTCAATAGATGCAGAAAAAGCATTCAATAAAATCCAGCATCCCTTCTTGGTAAAACCATCCAACAACTAGGCATAGAAGAAGACATTTCTCAAAACAGTAAGAACCATCTATGACAAACCTGCACCCAACAATTTGCTTAATGAGCTGAAGTTGGAAGCATTCTCCCTATGAACTGGAACTGGATACCTACATTCAATCCTCCTATTGACAATAGTACTGAAAGTCTTAGCCAGAGCAATTGGGTAAGAGAAACAAATCAGGGGTGTCCTAACAAGAAAAGAGGAAGTTAAGCTATTCCTCTGTGAATGATATGATATGATCCCTGCATTGATAAATAACTTGGCAAGGTCTTGGTTTACAAAATCAATGCTCAAAAGACAGTTGCATTTCAGTTATACCAATTTTAAAGGCTTATAAAATTTTTCTCTCCTATAATTTGTTCAAGCTCTTCCCTTAAAATGGAATAACACTCTTCCAGGTAAAATTGCTAGCCTATCACTTATATTCAAATATAATTTCTGAATAAATATTTTATAAATCCCAAAAGTCAAAATTAATATACTCCTACTTTAAAAAATTCCATATATTTTCTCTTTCAAAATTATTAATTCTGCCATAATTTATAATTTTATATCAACTATATATTTAATAAACAGTTGCATTTAGTAGGAAACATTTATGTACTAGAAAACATATTAACTATATAATATATTCATATATTTGATAGATACCTGTTTATATATAAGAAATACACAGACATAAAATACTAATTTCCATGAATTTTGTCAATAGATATACCTGTATAACCGGTATCCAAAGAAAACTATTAAAGATTTACATCACCCTGGAAAGTATCCTTTCCAGTAAATCTACCCCCTCAAAGGCAAATAATTTATGATTTGTTATATACCAAAATAAGCTTCATGTCTTCACACATTTTATACAGTTAGACTCATACTGTATATACCCATTTGGGTTTAGTTTTTATGCTCGGCATAATCCTTTTGGAAATTACCCATAGTTTGTGTCTATAAATGTTTCATTTTGCCCCCTGCTGAACAATATAGACACACAATAACCTGTTTATTCATACACTTGCTGATGGACATTTGATTCTATAATAAGTGTTTTCCATTAGAAAGTGTGTTGACTTATCTTGATAAGACATTATGAATGGAAATTACTTTCCACAAAGGAATTGCAGTTTTAGCTTTCCTGTTACCTGTCAAGCAGTTCTAAAAATTCTTTGCAATATTTTAAATTCCCATCAGAAATATAAGATATTTCTATATACTCCCATTTCAGATAAATGTTTGATATCACCAGCAGTTTTTAGTTTGGCATTTCCAATGTGTACAAAAATAATATCAATTACTAAAAAATAGTGTGGAAATTTCCAATTTTTAAAAATTATTTCAGTTCTAATAGTTTTTACATTAGATAATTTGAAGCACACTTTTTGGTATCTAAACATTTGTGACTGTTATATCTAGTTGAATTATTCTTTCTATTATTATGTAATGGTCCTCTCTATCCTGTATCCCTGATAATATTATTTGCTCCAAAGTCTACATTTTTGTCATTATTTTGACTATTCTTGCTTCCATTTGATGAGTGTTCGCATGACACATCATTTACCATAATTTTACTTTTAGTTATTTTGGCCTTTATAGTTAGAATGTGTTTACTACAGATAGTATCCAATTATGTCCTGCTTTTCATAGCAAATAGCTATGAAGAGTCTCTTTACTGGTTTATTTAAATTTCTTATATGCATTTAATTGTATCTAATATTGGAAAAAATTGCCATCTTGATAGTTGTTTTCTCTTCATTACCTTTGCTCTTGGTGTATTTTTTCATTCTACTTGCTTTATTATTATGTTTTATAATCTCATTTTTCTTCACTGCTTGTTTGTAATATATACTTCTTTTTTCATAACTTTCTAGTTGTTTAAGGACTTCCAATATACATCTTTAATGAATCACTGTCTAATTTCAAATAATAGCATACCATTTTATGAATGACCTCAGATTTTAAGCAATATATTTTTTACTCCTCTTTTCTGTTTTCTGTGCTGCTGTTATGAAACATTTAAATTGTATTTTTGCTAGTTCTTATAATTAGAAAACTATATTTCATGGCAATTAAAATGAGAGAAAATCTTCCAGATTTATTTTTTTAAATTTTAGTTTGAAACTCACTATGTTGCACAGGTTGGAGTACAATGGCATGATCATGGCTCATCACAGTTTTGATCTCTTGCATTCTAACAATCTTTCTATTTCAGCCTCTTGAGCATCTGGGACTATAGATATATGCCATCATGTTCGGTTGATTTATTTTTTTTTTAATTTTTGTAGAGATGGAGTATCACTTTGCTGCCCAGGCTGATTTCAAACTCCTGATCTCAAACAATCCTCCTGTCTCAGCTTCCCAAAGTGCTGGGATTACAGGCATGAGCCACTGCACCCAACTCAATTTTACTCTTATTTTAACCATTTCACATTTCAGGATACTTTTTTTTCTTTTTGTGGTTGCATGACTGCATCTTAAATCGTATTTTTATTTATAGAAAATGACTTTTAAAATTTCATATTGGGCAATTTAATGACCATGAATTCTCTCATATTGTTTTATTAAAAATACATGATTTCTACTTTACTTTTAAAAGAGAATTTTGCTGCATTCAGAATTTTAGATAGGTAGTGTTTTTTTAATAAGAACTTTAAAGATCTCATCCCATTGTCTTCTGGATTTCATAGTGTCTGACAAAGTATCTGTCTAAAGTCTTATCTTTTTCCTCTGTACATAATGTGCCTGTATTTTTTTATTATATTCATATTCACAGTATCTGACAAAATATCTGCCTAAAGTCTTATATTTTTCCTCTGCATGTGATATGCCTTTATTCTTTGCTACATTCAAGAGGTTCTTTTCATTTTGACTTTGAGCAGTTTGAAAATTATGTTTCCATGTGTGTGTTTTTTGATTTTTTATTATTTTCACATTTATTCTTCTTGGAACTCTCTGAGATCCCCACATATGCAGTGCGTTCTTTTTCAGAAATTTTTAGATTCTTCAGCAATTATCTCTTCAAATATTTATCTGGTCTTGTTTCTTTCTTCTTGTTCTGGAATTCAATTTTTGTGTATATTAGAATATTTAGCTTTATCTTACAACTATTATAATATCAACTTTTTAAATTTTTAGTCATTATTTTTTTCACAGCATTTTATTTTAGGTAATTTCCATTGACCTATGTCAATGTTGACTGATTCTTTCCTCAGATATCTCAAGTTAACCTATGAGCCTGTCAATGACATTCATCATCTCTGTTACCATTTTGTCATTGGTAGTGCTTTTAATTTGTTTTTTAAAATGCATTTCCATTAATTGCCTCTTCACTAGAAGCAATTGCTTTAATTGCTTGTTCACTCTCTGGGGAATGGGCCACCTGAGACCCAATTCCCACCACTACACAACATGTTCATGTAAAAACAAGCACATGTACCACTAAATGTAAAAACAAAAAAAAAAGAAAAGAAAAGAAAAGAAATAGCCTCTATGAATATGGAAAGTTTCTATTTGTCTTTTATTACAACATTTGAAAATGGTTAAAAGGAGTTTTGGACTTTTAACTATTTGTGCTAGGTACATTTATGGTATTCTGAGTTAATATCAGTGATATTTGTCAATGGAAATGGGAGACACAAACCCATATACTCAAATGTTATTTTACTCTTATTTTATTTTTATTTTATTCATACTCTGTTATTATTTTCAACTAACCACTATCTGTCAATTATTCTTGAATGCTCTTTATTTATGTAGATATGAGTTTCTAATGTATATTATTTTCTTTCTCTTAAGAAGCTTATTAAATTTTTTTCAAGGCAGGTCTTCCAGCATCAATTGTTTTTTCAATTTTAGCTTGAGACAGGCTTTTTTTCTCTCTCTCTCTCTCACTTCTGAAGAATTATTTTGTAGAATGTAGAATTCTGAGGGTTTTTTTCCCTCTTAACATTTTAAATATTTCATTCCACTCTCTTCTTGCTTGCATGACTTCTAGGTAAAACTCAGAGGTAATTCTTACTTTTGATTTTCTATAGGCCAGATATTCCTGCCCACCTTCCCTTGGTTTCTTTCAAGTTTTCTTTATCTTTGACTTTTTTTTTTTTCAGCTTGAATAAGACAGGTGTAGGTGTTGTTTCATGGCATTTGAGTTTCCTGGTGTTCTTTGAGTTTCATGGAGCTGTGTGCCTAAAATTAATTTGAGAAAAATTTCAGTCATTTTTGATTGCTTCCATTTCTTCCTCAATAATAATGTGTTATGGCTTTTTTTTTTTTTTAACAATGGTTACTTTTCTTTGTGATAGAAGCAAAAGAATATTTTTCTATGATATTTACCAAGGAAACCTGGAAGAGCTCCTGGTGGCAAAGCTCATAAAAGCATAAATCCCTCTTTGCTTGGGTCCTTCCAGGGATTTTTACCTCTCAGACTTGCTCACATTAAGCCTTTAGCAATTCGTCAGTTAAGGTTTGCCTATTCTGTCCTTGCTTCCCATGGAGGTTTTCCACACTTGGTTTTCTGCTCAGGGAAGTTGCAATTCTCTCATACACCTGCTTGTCTCTCCACTTGGGGCCAGTAGTTTTCCCTGTGCCCACATTTGCCCAGCACCCACATTTCTCTGATGGATAAAGAAGAGTTGTTGATTTTTTTCTGCTTGTTTTGCTTTTTACCAGTTACTAGGATGGAGTGAAGACTTTCATACTTCTTATGTGCTGGTCCACAAACCAGGAGTCCTAGATGACTTTTTAAAATAACTAAATGATAGTCTAGGCTCAGTGACTCAAGCCAGTAATTCTAGTGTTTAGGGAGGCCAAGGCAGGAGACTTACTTGAGCTCAGGAGTTGAAGACAAACCTGGGCAACATAATGATATCTCATCTCTATAAAATAATGATAATATCAATAATAACAATAATATTAATTAGCCAGGCATGTTGGTTCACACCTGTAGCCCCAACAACTTGGGAGGCTGAGGAAGAATAGCCCAAGCCTAGGAGTTTGAGGCTATGGTGAGCCAGCTTGGTGCCACCGCACTTCAACCCAGGTGACACAGTGAGACCCTGTCTTAAAAAATAAAATGGAATAAAATGCAAAGTAAAATAAAATAAAATATTCTAAATATTGCATGGGCCATATTCATACAAATAAAATAAACAAACAAAAACCACACGATATTTACTTTTTATGACCAAGTGATCTCTCTGGTACCTTCTGCCTTGTCTGGGCCAAACTTGAGTTAGACTTCTTTCTTCCTCACAGATCCCTGAACTTTTGGTTATCCCCAACCTAAGTAAACGCTAACAGACAGAAAAGACTCCCCTTCCCAGCTCATCTCAATGACTGGCTCACCACTTGGAGACACATTGCCTGTCAGACCGTGGCAACTGTGTTGTATGCTCATTCTCCCTTGATTTCTTCTTAAAAGTTTTCTGCTAGCCCTGCTTACCTGTCCTTACTAAAATAAAGAAAACAAAATTCTGTTTCATCTTGTGATGCTTGATGATTTCTGAGAATAGAACATTTTCCCTTTTGCAATTACCTTTTAGAGGAAAAAAAGCCTCTCCTTTTTAAGTCAAAATTTGTTCTTATTGGACATTTATCTAATCCAAATTTAAGTTTGTGTCTTGGGTTTTAAGGGGCAGCCCCATACATGACCACAGAACTCGCTGTTTTCCTTAGAAGCTGTGATCACCTTTCAACTGGCTAACTCATGTATTTAGTCCTTTTCTGCTTCACTTCTTATATTTCTTACTCTAGTTGGTCTGGGATTACATTTTCCAAATTGTTTTACCATTTCAATTTTCTAGGCAACTTGGATTAATCCCCCTTTAAACACAAGGAGATAGTCACAGAATGTTTAAAGAAATTGCCAATAGATGGCAGATTTGAAATAAAAGCCTGTCCCATTTAAATCCTGAGACTGAAATAAAAAACATTATACTATTTTAAAGCAGCATATTATTTTCTACAGAATCAAATGGAGAAGAAATAAAATCCTGAGTGGCCATGCCTTCATTGCAATAAGGAGAGGATTCTAAATTTCAACCTTAAACAGGGTTCTTTTCTTAATATTTTAACAGTTTTTCACAACTACGAATTTTTCTGTGTTTCATGTTTTCAAGTTGTTTCTGGATCTTATAATTATTGTTCATGTTTCTTTAATGATATATGTGCCTTCTTGATAATAATAATAATAATTCCAGCCATTTTATGCTTTCTCTTGATGACAATACATTTTTATTTGTGATATCAATCTGGAAGTTCTGATTTCCTCTAAAAATTTTGAAAAATAGATTTTCAATAGCCAGTCATAATTTTTAAGCCCCTGAATCATTTTCTTTTAGTCGGCAATATTTTTTTTCATGGTTTGTGATATAGGCATTTTTTTTCTCTTTTCAATTCTGCCTCAGAACACCACCACATGTGTGTTTAGGAACCTATGCATAATTTAGAAGTAATTTATATTGCATTGTTTGGTATTGTCAGACTGGGCATATAATTTCTAGATTAGAAAAATTACCTTCCAAAGTTTTAAGAGTCTTAAAAGTGTGTTTTAAATGTTGTTGCTACTAATGAGAAATGTACTATTGCATCAATTTTTATTTTTAGTGACAGTGTCTCACTCTGTTACTCAGGCTCATGTGCATTGGCCTACTCATAGTTTACAGCAGCCTCAAGCTCTTGGAATCCACTGATGCTCTCACCTCAGCCTATGGTGCAGCTGGGACTCTAGGCATGGCATTATGGCCTGCTGATTTTTTTTTTTTTTAAATTTTTAGAGACAGAGTCTCCCCATGTCACCCAAGCTGGTTTCAAACCCTTGGCCTCAAGTCATCCTACTGCCTTGACCACCCATAATGTTGGGGGCTTTGCAAAATTTGAATCTCTCTACAGTCTATTGTGATGCTCACTTGTAGTCTATGGAGACAGGCTAATTAGATATCATTAGTTAAAGCATTCACTTCTTGACTCAAAAGTCCACAGTTATTCATTTCCCATTGTTACGTTGTGGTTGATACACAAGCCCCTGCCTTCCTTGCTTTGTGTGAAATGAAGGAAATGAGAGTCATACCTGGGTGTGTGCTTTTCGTTTGATGGACTCTCACAAGAGGTACTTTTTTTTCAGACAAAAACAAACGGCATAAATATGTTGTTAAAAGTTTTAAGATTGTATTTGTATTGAAAGTAAATAATGCCTACATATTTATTGCTCATTATCCTTGGGTATCCTAGTATCCCATGTGCTCAGGAGAGGCTTTTCTTGAATCAGAAGCATTGGTATCTGCACATCCATATTCAGGTGATGTTCATTTGCTAATAGATTCTTGTTTTTGCCCTTCTAAGCAAATCTTAGCTTGCTACATTTTTTAATGTGATAATACTTGACTTTTATAAAAGTCCTTTAATTAAGATGATTTTCTTACTAACACCTGTAATTAAATTAAAAAAAAAACTGGCTCAAAGAATTGTAGTACCTCAACTTTGCTTAATTCTAACCATGATGTGGTTCTAGCTGCTTTGACTCGAGAGGATTTTTCGGTTTCCACTTTCTCCAACGTGGCCTCATTTCCTCCATTAAATTCTCTGTCTCAGTGCTGTTGCCACATCCACTTCAAAAGATAATTCCCTGAAGGACCAAGGAGACTGCTTTTCTAAAAGACAATGCCTTGTTTAGAAATCCAGTCAGGCGCTTCAGCTCTGCACCACTGATCGAACAACTGCTATCTGTAGATATGGTCTGTATAGAGCTTAGTGAGCAAAGCAGCGTGCACATCGCAAAATGAGACCAATCACACTCATAAATATGTTACTGGAGTTTGTACTTAGACTCATTTCTTTTGAGTTTTCCTAATAAGTGGTAGCCAGAATTACATCAGTGTAATCCATTGAGAAAAAGTGCTCCTGGTGAAGAAAAGGCTAAGATTTTGTTATTACTGGAACTAAAAATTGAAGAACAGGTCATAGAGAGTTGAGAATGTTAAAATTGTATTCATTAATATGATTTTTAAAATCCAAATATAAAGTGTTCACAAATACCTCAAATAGAAGAAAACTCTCTGCCACAAAAACTCTTGTTTTTGTCAAAATAATTGATTAGTAGAAATATTATTTACAATAAAAGACAGGATTAAGGAGGTTCAGAATATACTTTTCTTTCAAATTAAGTGATTGTTTCTATCTAAATTTAAACAGTTTTGGATCTATAAAAATTTGAGCAGACAGTATAAAGTGTTTCTGTATATCATGCTCTCATTCAGTTGTGCCTTTTGCTAACATCTTGCATTACTGTAGCATATTTGATACAATTAATGAAACACCAGTGTTACATTACTAACTAAAGTTACTGGATTACAGTGAAGTTCATTTTTTGTATTGTACAGTTATGAATTTTGACAAATGTGTGACATGATGCATCCACCATTATAGAGTATTGTACAGTCTTGTACAGAATAGCTTCAAAATCCTGCAAAACTCTTGTACCTACTGTCAAGGAAAGAGAGCAACTGTTGCTCTGCACTCTCATCAGCATTTGATACTTTCAGTATTTTAAAAATAAATTTTGTTCTTATTTACAATTCCTTAATGATATATGGTGTGGAACATCTTTTTATATGTTTATTTGCTGTCGTCTGTCTTCTTTGGTGAGTGTCTATTCAGAATATTTTTCATTTTTAAATATAGTTGTTTGTTAACTAATGATTTAAGGATCAATTAGGAGTTGTTAATTATTGATGTAATCATTAAGAGTTTTTGTATATTTTGCATATAAGTTTCTCATTATATATATATTTTGAGTCAGGGCATGGTGGCTCATGCCTACAATCCCAGCACTTTGGAGGGTGGAAGGATAGCTTGAGGTCAAGAGTTTCTGACCAACCTGGGGAATGCAGAGATAACTTGTCTCTAAAAGAAAAAAAATAGTAGGTCATGGTGGTATACACCTGTAGTCCCAGATAATTATCTACTGGGGGCAGAGGTGGCAGGACCACTTGAGCCCAGGATGTTGAGGTTGCAGTGAGCCCTGATTGTGCCACTGCACTCCAGTCTGGGAGATAGAATGAGACTCTGAAAAAAAAGGATATATAATATATGTTTTGCAAATATTTTCTGTCAATTTATGGAATGTCTTTTCCTTTTTCTAATAATGTCTTTTGCAAACAAATTGTTAATATTTAGAAACTTGAACATCAGTTTTATCTCATATATTATGCTTTTAGTATTGCAACCTAAAACTGAATGCCAAAACCCAGGTTATCTATGTTTTCTCACATGTTCTCTCCTATACGTTTGTATTTCTACATTTTGCATTGAAGTCTATAGTTCATTCTGAGTTTCTGTTGTTTTCACATACAAATGTTCAATTGTTCCAGCACCATTCATTGAAGAGTATGCTGTCTTCAGTGAATTGCTTTGCTCTTTTGTCAAGACTCTATTGAATATACTTGTATTTGTCTGAAGTTTGATGGACTCTCTATTAAGTTGCTTTATTTGTCTATTATGCTAAATCAATACCATGCTGTCTTAATTGATGTAAATTTTTGAGTAAGTATTGAATTCAGATGGTGTTTGTTGTCTAATATTTTCCTTAGTATTGCGTAAGCCATTCTAATTATTTTCCTTTTCTGTATAGACTTTTGAAATGAGATTCTTAATATCTACAAAATAACTTGCTAGGATTTTAATGGGGATTACATGTAATCTATAGATGACTTTGGGAAGAACTGACATCTTAATATTTTCTTGCAATTCATGAACACGGAATATCTCTTCATTTTAATTTTGATGCTAATGTTAATGCTGCATTAGGTTTTAACTTCAAGTTTCAGTTGTTCATTGCTGTTATAAAGGAAAAACATAGACACTTGTACATTGATCTTCCATCCTGAAATCTTGCTATAATTGCTTATTACTTCCAGTGTTTTTCTATTATTTTTGATTTCTTGGAATTTTCTACATAGACAGTTATGCCATTATAGGAAAAAATCATTCTTTTCTTCTCAGTTTGTGTATCTATTACTTCTTTTCTTTTGTTTTTAATTTAGTTTGTTATAAAGATTTGAGGTATAAGCCAGGATTAGGTACATAACTAATGTAGGTGCAGGTGAAGTTTGGTCCTCATACTAGTCCTCACATTCCCTGGTTTAGGATCAGGTACCCTTTGTGTTATTACATCTCCCTGCTTACTCCCTCCCCTGGCAGCATCCCATAAAACTGAGTCCCTCTCTTGTACTTTTGGGATTAATGTTCAGGTCACACATATGAGTGAGAACATGTGGTATTCAGTTCTTTGTTTCTGTGACAGATCGCTAAGAATGATTATCTCTAATTCCATCCAATTGCTGAGAAGTCTGTGATTTTGTTGTTCTTTATGTCTGCATAATATTCCATCGTGTAATGTAGCACATTTTTGTTATCCATTCTACTTTCAATGGACATAAGGCTTGGTTCCATGTTTTTGCTCTTGTGAATAGTGTGGCAATAAAAGTTTATGCAGGTGTCTTTTTTTGTAGAATGATTTGTGTGTTTCTCGAGGTATATTCCCAGGAGGGGAATTTCCGGTTTGTATGAAAGGTCAATTTCTTGTTCACTAAGTATCATCACACTATTTTCCATAGAAATTAGACTAGTTTGTACTTCCACCAAAAGTGTAGAAGTGTCCTCTTTTATCTGCATCTGCACAAGTATCTATTGTTTTTGAATCTATTAATGAGAACCATCTTTACTAGGGTAAGATATTTTCTCAGTGTGGTTTTGATTTATATTTCTCTGATGATTAGTGAGGATGAACATTTTTTCATGTATCTGTTGGCTGCTCATATGTCTTCTTTTGAGAAATGTCCATTCATGTCCTCTGCCCATTTATTAAATAGGGTTATTTGTTTTTATCCTTTCAGATTGTTGGAGTTCCTTGTAGATCCTGGATGCTAGGCCTTTGTTAGATACACAGCAAATATTTTTTCCTATTCTGTGGGCTGTCTCTCCACTTTCTTGATGGTTTCTTTTGCTGTGCAAAAGGTTTTCTTGATCAGTTCTCACTTGTCTATCTTGTGATTTTGGGGATTTGATCAAGAATTGGTTACTTACTGCAATGTGCATAAGGGTGTCTCTTTCATTTACTTCTAAGATGTTTATAGTTTGAAATTTTACATTGAGGTCTTTGATCCATTTAGAGTCAGTTTTGTATTTGGTGATAGATAAGGGCCCTGTTTCATTCTTCTGCATGTGGTCTGCAAGTTTTTCCATTACCTTTTGCTAAATAAGGTTTCCTCTTCCCAGTGGTTATTTTTGATGACTTTGTCGAAGATGAGTGGGTTGAGAGATTGAGTTATTATTTCCAGAATCTCTGTCCTGTTCTAATGGTCTATAGACTTGTTCTTGTACGAATACTAGGCTATTTTGATTATTTTAAGACTTATAGTAAAGTTTAAAGTCTGGAAGTGTGATACCTCTTGCATTGTCTGCTTTGTTCCTTTTGCTGAGGATTGTTCTGACTATTCGTGCTCTTTGTTTCCAAATTTCTGTATTGTCGTTCCAGCTCTGAGAAGAACAGTGTTGGTAATTTGAAGGGTATTGCATTGAATCTGGAGGTTGCCTTGGACAGGATGGACTTCTTGACAATACTGACTCTTTCAATACATGAGCATGGAATGTTTTTCCATTTCTTTGCACTTCATAATAAGCAAACATAGAGTCAACAGAGCATACACCGTATTGGCAAAAATGGAAACACACACATATACACACTAAACCCAAAGTTAAAATAAAGCAAAATAGCATCATAATAGTCCTATGAAAGGGATACACTTTCATATTTCAATAATCAGCCCAAATGTGCATAGACTAAATGTACCACTGAAAAGACATAGAGTGACAAACTGGAAAGAATAAACACAATTCAACAATCTGTTGCTTCAACCCATCTCACTACAAAGGACACCTACAGACTCTAAATTGGAGTCCGGAAGATGAACTTTCAGGTTAATGGAAAAAAGAAGAAGGCAGGGCTAGCTATTCTAACATCAGATACAACAGCCTTCAAGCTAACATAAAATACAAAGTAGACTGAAGGATACTACGTATTAGTAAAAGGTTCAATCCACCAGTAAGAAATACACAACTTAAACATATGTATCCAGCAAAGGAGCACCAGGTTTTACAAATCAACTGCTAAGTAAACTAAAAGAAGGCATTGACTTATACACAATCATAACTGAAGAATTAAATATCCCATGAACAACCCTAAATAGAATATTAATGTAAAAAAATCAGTTAAAAAATGCAGAACCCCACCTTGACACTCAATCAAATGGACTTAATAGACATTTACATAACACTTCCCCCAACAAATACATTCTACTCATCAGAACATGGAACATACTCAAAGATCAACCATATTCTCAGAAACGAATCAAACATAAACAAATTCCAAAAAATTGAAATAGTACCATGTATTTTCTCAGATCACGGTGGAATAAAAATCAATATCACTACCAACAAGATTCCCCCAAAACATAAAAAGACAAGGACACTGACAGCATATTGCTGAATGACTCCTAAGTCAATACAGATATCAAGGCAGCAGTTGAAAGATTTCTGGAAACAAATAAAAACAATGACATATGTTATCAAAATCTCGTGGATGCCATAAAAGCAGCATTAAGAGGAAAATGTATAGCTCTTAATACACACATGAAGAAAATGGAAAGATTGCAAGTAAACAGACTAACATCAAGCCTAGTGGAGCTAGAGAGACAAGACCACCAAAATCTCAACTTCAGCAGAAAGATTCAGATCACCAAAGTAAAGCCACAGCTGCAAGGTGTAAAAGTCAAAAATATCATAGAAAAGAACAACAACAAGAAAAAAGAGGCTCTGTGAGAGTATAAATAAGATTTACTAAGAAAGAGAGAAAATCCCAAATAAATACAATTAGAAATGCAATAGATGAAGTAACTACTGACCCAGAAGGCATTCAAAAGACTATCAGAGAGTACTCTGCACACCTGATGGAAATAAACTCAAAAACCTATTTATTTTCTTCTTCTTTTATTCAGACATTCCAGTATGACTGAGGACAATGAATATCTTTGCTTTCACCTTGAATTTGGTGGGAAATCATTTAGCTTTTCACCATTAATATGAATTAATTGTATAGTTTTGTGGATATTATTAAGATGAGAAAGTTTCCTTCCATCCTTAATTCGCTGAGAGATTTTATAATAAATGGTTATTATGTCTTATCAAATGATTTATTCTGCATTTATTGATATGATTATCTGATTTTTCTTTTTTAAAACAATTGGTGTGTCAGATTAATATAATTTTTAAATTACAAATTGAATGCTAAGAAGAAGCACACTTTGTCGTTACATATATTGTTGGATTTTATTTGTTAACATTCTATTAAAGGTTTTTGCATCTATTTTTATGAAAGACGATGATGTATAGTTTTCATTTTATGTTTTAGTCTTCTTTTCATGTTAGGATAAGGCTAGCATCCTCATAGAATGAAGCAGAAGGTTTTCCTTTTGCTTCTATATCTAAAATAAATTGTAAAGAATTTGTTATGTTTTTCCTGTGGATTTGGTAGAATACACCAATGGACCATCTTGGCCTGGTGCTTTCTGTTTTGGGAGGTTATGGATTATTGATTAAATGTATTAAATAATTATAAGCCTAGTCAGATTATACATTTTTGTATGAGTTTTTGTAGTTTGTGTTTTCAAATAATTGATCTATTTTCTCTAAGTCATCAAATTTTCAGCCATACAATTTTTCAAGATATTCCCTTATTATGTCTGTCTAGTCCAAGGGATTCATATGATGACCTGTTTCATTTCTAAAATTAGTAATTATGTTGCATCTTTTTTTGGTATCCTGGCTTAGATTTATATATTTTATTGATCTTTTTGGAGAACCAGCTTTGGGTTCCATTTAGTTTTCTCAATTGCCTACCTGTTCTTAATTATATTGATTAATGCTATTATTTTTGCCTTTTTATTTCTTCTACTTGCTTACTTTTATATTGTTCTTCCTTCTGTAGTATTATCATTTGGGAGCTTATATTTCTGAATTTAGATTTTTTTTCCGTGGTACTAGATCCTGAATATGTACCAATTTTGGTTTATTCATCTTATTTCCTATTGTGAGGATGGAAGTAAATATGTCTAAGCCTTTCATGTGAAGAGCTGAAACTGGACATCCAAAAGATATATATTTATAAAGAGTCTCCTCTAAAACAAACAGCATGCTTCCGTCTCTAATTTAAAATTATGTCTCTGATTTCAAAATTAAAGTTTGTGATTGTATTATTTTCTATTGTTGTTGTACCAAATTATCCACATCTTTGTGGCTTATAACGACACAAGTTATACTGCATTTCTGAGGTCAAAGGTCCAAAATCTTTTTCACTGGGCTTGTGTCAAGGTGTTAAAAGGATTAACTTCTTTTGAAGGGTCTGAGGGGAGACTCGTGTTCCTGTCTTTTTCAATTTTTAGACACCACCATATTCACCACTTTACAACCCCATCTTCCAACTTCAAGACCAACAGTGCGGTATCTTCTTATTTTTTATTTTATCTATTTTTTTCTTTTAATTTTTTTTTATTTTAAAGATGTGGTGTACAATTCAGGGTTAGGTATCCAAATATTCATTATGCAGTTACCCTTGTTGATTAGGTGTACCAACTTTTTTGCAAGGCAGATTCCCACTACTGCCAATCGTGCTTCCATGCTCCCCTTCCGCTACTGCCAATCCTTTAATTATCGTATTAGGATAATTGTTCAAGTTCCACTTATGAGTGAGAACATGTGATATTCAGTTCTTTGTTTCTGTGAAAGATCACTCAGTATTATAGACTCGAAGTCTATCCAAGTTGCTGTGAAGTTCATGATTTTGTTCTTCTTTATGGTTGCATGATATTCCATAGTGTATATGTATCACATTTAAAAAATCCATTCCTCTTTTGATGGGCAGCACAATTGGTTCCATGTTCTTAATATTGTGAACAATGCTGCGAAAAACATACATGTGCAGGTATCTTTTTAATAGAGTGGTTTGAGTTATTCTGGGTATACTCTCAGTAGGAGGAATGTGGAGTTATATGGAAGGTCGGTTTTTAGATCTTTTAGGAATCACCACACTGGTTTCCACAGAAACTGCACTAGTTTACACTCTCACCAACAGTGTAGATGTGTTCCCTTTTTGCCACATCCTCTCCAGCATCTGTTGTTTTTTGAATTGTTGATGATAGCCATCCTGACTGGAGTTAGGTGGTATCTCAGTGTAGTTTTAATTTGCATTTCTTTGATGATTAGTGAGACTGAACATTTTTTCATGTTTCTGTTGGCTGCTTGTATGTACTCCCCCAAGAGCTGTCTATTCATATCTTTTGCCCACTTTGAAATGGAGCTGTTAGTTTTTTTTTTCTTTTTGGCATGTTTGAGTTACTTGTAGATACTAGATGTTAGGCCTTTGTCAGACATACAGTCGGCAAATATTTTTTTCCCAGTCTGTGGGTTGTCTCCTTGCTCTCTTGATGGTTTCCTTGGCTTTGCAGAAGCTTGTCAGTTTGATGAGGTCCCACTTATCTATCTTATCTCTTATGGCATGGGCACTTGGGGTTTTGATCAGGAATTGGTTGCCAGTTTCAACTTCCATAAAGTATCTCCTGCATTTTCTAATGTTCTTATAGTTTGAGGTTTTGTGTTTAGGTCTTTGATCCATTTAGAGTTGATTTTTGTGTATGGTGATAGATAGGGGTCTTGTTTTAATCTTTTGCATGTGGTCAGCCATAAAAGATAAGTTAGACAAGTGGAACCTCATCAAACTGACAAACTTCTCCAAAGCAAAAGAAACTATCAAGAGAGTAGGAAGACAGCTTACAGACTGGGAAAAAAATATTTGCCGACTGTATGTCTGACAAAGGCCTAACATCTAGTATCTACAAGTAACTCAAACATGCCAAAAAGAAAAAAAAAACTAACAGCTCCATTTCAAAGT
>CAUYQG010018482.1:0-24246 GCA_963574415.1 Tarsius wallacei
ATCTTTGACAAAACCTCCCCTTAACCACTGGGAAGAGGAGAACCTATTCAGTAAATGGTGCAGGCAAAACTAACTGACCACATGCAGAAGATTAAAACAAGACCCCTACTTATCACCATACATAAAAATCAACTCTAAATGGACCAGAGACCTAAACGTAAAGCCTCAAACTGTAAGCATCTTAGAAAATACAGGAGACACTCTTATGGAAATTGGAACTGGCAACCAATTCCTGATCAAAACCCCAAGTGCCCGTGCCATAAGAGATAAGATAGACAAGTGAGACCTGATTAAACTGACAAGCTTCTGCAAAGCCTAAGAAACCATAAAGAGAGCAGGGAGATAGCCCACAGACTGGGAAAAAATATTTGCCAACTCTATGTCTGACAAAGGCCTAACCTCTAGGATCTACAAGGAACTCAAATGTGCTGAAAAGAAAAAAACAAACATCCCCATTACAAAGTGGTTAAAAGATATGAATAGTCAGATCTCAAAAGAAGATATACGAGCAGCCAACAGATACATGAAACAATGTTCAGCCTCACTAGTCATCAAAGAAATGCAAATTAAAACTACACTGAGATACCACCAACTCCAGTCAGAATGGCCATCATCAATAACTCAAAAAATAACAGATGCTGGAGAGGATCTGGTAAAAAGGGAATGCTTCCACACTGTTGGTGGGAATGTATACTAGTACATTCTCTGTGGAAAACAGTGTGGCAACTCCTAAAAGTTCTAAAAATCGACCTTCCATATGACTCCGCAATCTCCCTATGGGTAATATACACAGAAGAACTCAAATCACTCTATAAAAAAGATACCTGCACGCATATGTTTATTGCAGCATTGTTCACAATAGTAAGAACATGGAACCAACCATACTGCCCATCAAAAGAGGACTGGATTAAAAAAATGTGGTGCATATACACAATGGAATATTATGCAGCCATAAAGAAGAACAAAACGATTAACTTCACAGCAACCTGAATGGACTTAGAGTCTATAATACTGAGTGATTTTTCACAGAAACAAAGAACTGAGTATCATATATTCTCACTCATAAGTGAGACCTTGAACAACTATCGTAATACTATAAGAAAAAGATTGACAGTAGCAGGAAACTGTGTTGGGGTTGGGGGACAGGGAGGTAGGATTGGCAGTAGTGGGAAACTGCCTGGGGAAAGGGGGCACACCTCATCAACAAGGGTATCTGCACAACGAATATTTGTATTCCTAACCCTGAATAGTACCCCACTATTAAAAAAAAATAATGAAGACTGTCTCATTACTAAGTCATAGAGATCTTTCTTCTCTTCATTTACAATGCTATGTAAATCTACCTTGCTTGGGTTATTCTTTGCAGCTTTTACTATAGTTAATCATGCAATAGCTCATGATATTTGTTTATCTTCACATACCTGTGTGGTTGCATATGTCATTGAGCAATCACACTAGGATTATTCATCAATGAATATTACTGTCTCCAAATATGGTCAGGAACATCCCAAAACTAGTAAAAAAATGTGTGTACTATCTAATCTATGCCTTATTTTGAAATGGTCTCCAATCTGATGTTTATTGCCCTCTAATCCTAAACCAAATGTCTTAAGACCCCAGGTTAAATTATCATGTGCTTCTTTCTCTGAAATGTTGTCTGCTGTAATAGGTATAGTACTATATAAACCTGGGCCAATATGAATAACGTGTTGCTTGAAGATGATGCTAAAAGATGATGCATTAATGACACGAAAAAGCTCTTCTGGCATTATTGCCCTAAAATAGGAAGTAGAAAGTACACAGCTAAGAATAGCATACCTGAAACAAGAGATCTTTTCTTCAGTCAATTTAATCACAGTCCAACAATGTAAGTTATGGCTTAAAAGCTGCCTTCCTCTTGGTCTTGGTTTCAGCATATATAAAATGAGAACATTCAGATTAGTGGTCTTTGTAGTGTGGCCTGTAGGGTGCCAGAGTTTCTCAGAGGTGTCTCAGGTTTCCAGGAGTGAGTGAAGAAAAATAGATGGTTTATAGACACCTGATCCAAGACTATCAAACTTCAGTGTTACCCATAGAAGGTTGTATATACTGTGAATCCAAACAAGTTCCCCTTTGGGAAGGGTCACTATAGAAAAAGAGTTTGTAAACCGCAAGCCAAAATACTACAGTAGGCTTTGCCCAGCCATATGAACTAAAATAAATTGTTTTACATAAAAATATTAATTTATACTTTTTTCTCCAAAAGATACTGCCAGGTGCTTTTTTTGTCTGTAGAATTCTAGAACATTAAACCTGTGGGTAACTGGCTGCCTCTGTTAACCTCCTTCTCTGGCCTATGCTCCAGTTTATTATGAAGGAGAAAGATAAACCAATTCCAATCCATCTATCCCAATCCTATTCACAGCCAGGCAATAACAATTATCTCTGTCTTTACATTTTCTCCCATCTCTTGCTATTTCTTATACAGTAATGAATTGTAACAGCTACTTCTTGCTGACTTCTCTCCCATATAATTAATGTCCTAAGATATTCTATTTACTGGTGAAGCAGTTTGAATCAAGAAGTGATTACTTTTAGAGTAAACAGAACTGCTAAACCCTCTCCACAAACAAAGCTGACAGCAGTTTTATTTTTAAAATAATCAAATTGAAATCCCAAAAAGCTTCAAGTTTGGAACTTCTTATTTATTATATGTATGTAGGTATTTTATGTGCGTGAAAAGTATATTAATATTTAGAACAGACAATAGAAAAGTACATAGATCGATCGAAAGAAATGACTTTAAAAAAAAAACACCTGATAACAATGTCACCCGCTCAGGCTTTCCTGATAGGCCTAACCATAAGCCTTCATATCAAGTGAAAATAATAGACAGGAGAACTTGTTTGTTTAAGAGCACAGGCTCAATTCTTGAAAATATCAAAATTAGATATTGGACTTTCTGAGCTGGGGAGAAAACAGTCATCAGGGATCAAAACTCCATAATCACTGAATAGAAAGAAAGGAAAAGGAAATGCTATTGCCAAATATGTTGTAGTGTGGTGTTTAATCTACTCAACAAAGGATTCAAGGTTTCTTTCCCCCACTACATAGAAGGATTTATTAGCTACAGCATTAACCATAGCTATCAATTAATAAATATTATTTAGTGACTTGCTTATTGACCTACTGACCTTCACATCTTAAATCTAGCCATTACTTCTGTGTGCACCATAGTGCCACAGTCCCAGCTACTCACCACCACTGCCCTCCACAGCTTCAGGACACCCTCTACCTGATTCCCCTAGGGCATCCTATTTTAACATTCCAGGTTTTTACCTCCAATCTGCCCTTCAAACACATTCCCTTAGATCCATGTTCTCTTAGGGATCTCTTAATGATATTAAAGTAATTCTTCAAACTTGAAACCTCAAACTAATTTTAGATTTCTTCCTCTCTTGCCTTCCCTTATTCAATAGTTAATTCATTTTGATTCTTTAACATATTTTTTTCTCGTTCCAATCCCGTCCATGTTCACCTTTTCATTACTTCAAATGTGCATATGGAAATGACCTTCTCAAAGGCCTCCACGTCAATATGCATTGCCCTCTTCACTTCATGCAATGCCTCACTCCTAGATTAATCTAAAAATCTTCTCTAATCAAGCATCAGAACTAGTGACATTCAGAAAATGGAGAGATTATTGAGGGTAGAGCAGTTAGGGAAGATAACTCTGAGGAGATGAGCCTTCAAGTATGAATAGAGAGGATGTAGGTAATCAGAGCGAGGTTGGAACCCATGCTCAAAAAAAAAAAGGAAGAGCATCAAGAAAGCCATGGATGGAAAGCTTCAATTGTGAGCGTTGGATTGTTTCCAAGTCTCCTGACTGCCCAGACTTAACGCAAATTCAACTCATTTACAACTCCCTGACAGACATGCTCTTTTGCAAGGACAGAGAAATGGTTTGACAGGTTGACTTTTTTGAATGCCATCATTGCCCCCATATATGACCTTGTCATATTTGCATATTGCTTCACAGGAAATTTGAACTTATTTTCTAAACTATACCCTCTGCACTAGTTACACTAGTCTAGTCACACTCCCCAAAACATAATTCTGTCCTATTGATCACACTGTTTCTTTATCTAGGAGTCTCTTTTTTCCAAACTGTAGTCTCTAACTTTATGACATTCTACCCCAGGCTGAAAGCTCCTTGCACTTAGCCATTGTTCATACTGACTTCAACACTTATCAGGTCATTTAAACAAGCTGTCTTATTATTATCTTTAATCTTGTTAATTATCTTTAAATGTTTTATACCATATTTTTAAAAATTGTAAGACCTTGGTTCTTTGGCTATTTGTAATACTTTAAATAAAGGATTCACTCCCATATTCTATACTTTGTATGTTGCTGAAAAGCAAAAGTATAAGTTCCCCAAATTTGTTTTAAAGTAAAGAGGTGAATTACTGAATTTAACAAGAAGTGTATGGGAGCATAAGATACTATATTTTGGTGTTAAAGAATTCCAGTAGTTAAGTTAACCAGACTAGTCAGTTGGTCTGATGAGTTACCACCAACAAGCATATTCTTACCAATAAATTCATTGTTTGTCATATATTTGAATAAATTTACATATTTTAAGACTGTAGCCTAATTAGAGGATTAGTTTTCATTTTATTAAATTAATTTTTTTGGTACCAAAATAAGTTACTTCTGGGAAAAGTGTTCAACAGGTACAGTTTTCTAACTTTTTTTAAAGTTTTCAAGCAAAGTTTATTAGCGAAAAAGGAAGCTTTGTGGCAGAAAGACCTGCCATGGGCAAGTTTTTCAAAGAAAATCTGCCTTTTTTTGGCTTTCAATTTTCTAACTTTTACAGAACGGAGACCAGGCAGTTGCTGACTGGTCTCTATACATATGCAGTTTCTCCTCCAAAGTCTTTGTGAGTGGTAGTAATAAAGGTGTAGACACCATGAGCTAGATATTAGGCAACATCTAGAAATAGGAATAGTCATTTATTGGGGATAGTTGTGACAACAGTTGACATTATAAGCAGGAATGAAAAGAACTGAAAAGCTAGAGATAAGATGTCATGAAGGTAAGACATGAGCTTAGCCATTGCCTTGGCCTATATATCTTTCGACTTGAAGATATTTAGTCTTTTTCTGGTTATAGCATATCCCTTTCTGGGAGAGAGGCAATGGATAATCATCATTGTGAGTGTCCAGAAGACAAGAGGTAAGCATAGTCATGAACATAAGTTTGTATGTGAAGTAAGAATTGAAGCAGATCGGTTTGATTACTACAATGCATGAGGAATTTTTATTTTATCCTTATTTGTCTCTCATTTTATTTTAGTGATTAATGTGGCATCTTGTCCACAGACATAAAAATAAGTACATTATTTGTTGTTGCTGTCATTCCATGACTTCTTTTGCTAAACTGTTCTTAATTATTTTACCCATTCCTGTCCTGCCCCCATTAAACATTCAGGATTTATATGAGTGATGAGAAACGGACTCCTTAAAATATCACTGACTTTCACAACCTCCATTATGCAATCAAGATTTGGAAGTACTGAACTGGTAGGGGAAACAGAAAATGTGATATGTAGTCCCTACTCTACTACTTGGCAGGTGTATGAATTTTATATAATGATTGTACTTTTATAAACCTCAGTTGCTTTAACTGTGTTTGAGAGGTTTGATTCCTTAATCCTGCCATTTCAGCAATTCCATTAACTCATGAAAAAAAGTGTGAGTATGATTTTAGGAGTCTGTTTTGTGTCCGGGAAGTCATATGAACAATCTTATGGCATGTTATAACTCATTTATTTTCTATATCCATCTTATGTATGCTGAATTTCTTTAATATAATTAAACTTTTTAATACTTTTTAACACCGAAGTCAATTCACAATTTTTTACCACCTGTTTTTAGTCTGTTTTTACAGATTCTTGAGATCACTAGTCTTCAGTGTAAAACCTGTGTCCAGCCTATATGGTTCTCTTACCATTATCAAGCTAAATCCCTAGGACACTTCACTAGACATAAGATATGGCAAGCCCTAGGCCATCCCCCTAGAACATTCATCCCATTTGCTATGTCTCATAACTATTAGAATGGTTAAATTATTTTCTTTTGGAGACAAAAAGAAAGTTGTAGACCTCAGAGTCACCCAGGCTGGAGTTCAGAGGCATGATCCCAGGTCACTGCAGTCTTGACCTCCTAGACTTAGGTAATCCTCTCACCTCAGCCTCTTGAGTAGCTGGGGTTACAGGTTTGCAGTATCACACTCAGATAATCCTTGTATTTTTCATAGAGGCAAGTTCTCACTATGTTTCTCAGACTGATCTAGAATTCATGGACTCAAGTGATCCTCCTGCCTTGGCCTCCCAAAGTGCTGAGATTAGAGGGATGAGACAACATGTCTGGCCAGTTAAATGAGTCTAAAATCACATACATAGTTAAACAAATTATTTATTTTGAAAAAAATTTTTTTGAGTTGGAGTCTTTGTCACCCAGGCTGGAGGGCAGTGGCACACTCACAGCCACACATCCTCAACCTGCTGGGCTCAGGAAAACCTTCCACCTCAGCCTTCCAAGTAGCTGGAACTGCAGGCACATGCTACCATGCCTGGCTTTTAAAAAATTCATTGTAGAGATGAGGTCTCACCTAATTGCCCAGGCTGGTCTCGAACCCCTAAGCTCAGGCAATCCTCTAACCTCGGCCTCCCAAAGTGCTAGGATTACAGGCTTGAGCCACTGTGCCTGGCCTATTTTGAAAATTTAAATGAATTATTTTAGTTATTTTACAAATTCATTCTGTGCTTACTCTTTATCAAGCACTGAAGCACTTTTCTAAGCCATTTGCAAATATTAAAAATATTAATTATTTCATTGTTTCTCAAAGCACTCAATACATAATTCTGTAGCAAAAGAAGCAAGCCTTTTATGATAAAGCCATTTACCTCCAACATGTAAAGGGACAGATAAGTAACATAATAGCACTAGTATTCATCTGAATTCATACTATGATTAGATAAGGGGAACCACAAAACTACAGAACATCCCTTTGTCTGCTTGTCCCTATGTGTTCTCCTTGGGCATCCTGCTGAAGGACATCTCCATATAAACACAGAGTAGAGGTCGCCTCAAATCTTTGAAGAGCAAGAAGTCATCCCAATACAACTTCTTTTTACACAAAATGGGAAGCATAACTAGCCCTAAAGTATCTCCTTCACCTACATATATGCAATGTTATTATTAGGATTTTATTTATCAAATAAATATCAACTCATCTATAGCAAAATTTAAATACCTTTGAATTCCAATGAATATTCAGTTGACCCCTAAAGATAGGCAAGTCACTGTGCTATTTTTTGAGTGCACACAGCTTCTTTAAATTTAAAATCTAGTGTGTTTGTGCATTTATATAACTGTGACCCAAGTCAACAATTGAAGAGTGTCATGAAGAAAAGTGTTTTGCAAAAGAAGAGAAGGGGACACATTCTATGATGCTAGAAAAAGAAGAGAAAAACCTACAAAAAAGTGTTAGTATTTGAGCTAAATTTAGAGGTATTAGTATACAGAAGGGAGGTGGATAGGAATGTCATCACTGAAGAGAAAACATCAATGCTGACACTTTAAAGTAATAATAAGTACACACGTGAGACTTCACAAGTAGAAGTGTAGAAGTGTGATGGGGTATTTTGGAAGATAAAACTAAAGAGTTTCTCTCTGACCAATTTGCTTAGGACTCTGGGCTTTATTTTATGAGCCCCAGGATATCATTCTATATTTGAATTAGAAACAGAATCAGAGGTTTTCACTGGACTAGGAGTTCCAGGGACAAAGAAAAGAATGTGCCATAAGGTTAAAACTTCAAGTCTTTCTCACTAATGTCCAAATGTGTACGAATTAGCTTATCATATTCCTGGCTAAGAGCTAAACCCTATTAATGAAATGGGTAACAATTTTGTAAGGGAAGCATGGTCTTCGGGAGAGACCTAGGGGCCCATTGTAGGACAACTGAGGGAAAGGTAACCCAGTGAGAGAGGCTGGTGGAACTCTGCTCATACCCCTGGTCATTTTGCTTGACCGCAACTCCATACTAGTGAGCTAACAGAGCATTTAGAAAAATCTTGGGTAAACTGTTAAGTGTCCTCTCAAAATGGTGCTCATTAAATAATTAATATATTGAATAGCAAAAATCAAGCCACACTATCAAGTTAAAATAAACTTGTGGTTTTAATAGGCTCAATTCTTCTTTTGACTCATTGTGCTAGTGCCTGAGTTATAGAGGAATTATGTGAAACCATCCACTTCATGAAGGAGAAAGCTCTGCATTATCATCTTCAGACTGAATTACAGGCAAAGACTGTAGAAGACAGAGGCAAATTCTAAAATCTTTTTCATGCAGGGTCAGCTTTTTGATGTTCTCATTTGGACTGATCATCTTACTGATTAGCAAGCTAAAAGAACTTCACATGTACGCCATGTAGAAGGGCCCCCTGAGAATCTATAACTAACTTTTTTTATTTGGATATGCACGCTTGTAACATCATTGAAAAACGCAAAGGTCATTAATTAATCATCATCCCCCAAAGACCTTCATTTGTGGATCACACATCTCATAGGTTGTCTACAGGTAATGCTAACAAAAGAGAGAAACAAGTAGAAAACCCATTGACACTTCCTAACTGACCACATTTTTGCTTATATTAGATCATTCCTCTCAATTATGGCCATAAACAGGTAAAACAACTTATATTACCCCGGGTGTACTTTTTTCTTAACTTTTTTTGGTAACTTTTATAACTTTTCTCTGATTTAGAAGAGCAAATTCATGTTCCTTTAACAAAAAATTGAAAAGTACAGAATGACAATAATCAGCAAAAACAAAGAAAATTGTACACAATTATATCAGTCTGAGAAAAAATAGCTTTTGGAAAACTTTCCACAGGTCTATTTGACTATCACACCTTCACTGAAGTCATCCTTGTTTAATATTGTATATGTGTCCTAAATATTTAATGTACACATTTTATGTGCCAAACATTGTGCAAAAATGACTATGCATATTTTCTGCATACTAGGGCATTACTGTCTGGGTGGAGAAAAAGATATATGTAAAATAAATTATAATATAGTGTGATATGTGCTATAATACAAATATGCTTCTTGCCAGGACTTCTATAACATTGGATATGTTATAGAAGTGTGGGGTTTACAGATGTCATGTGAGGTGGAATGCAGAATCTCAGAAAGAATGACACATAGGTTATTAATGCCAATTTATGTGTCTCAATCATATTTTTAAAACTAAATTTTGTTGGCCGGGCACAGCAACTCACGGCTGTAATTCTAGCAATTTAAGAGGCCAAGGTGGGAGGATTGCTTGAGCCTAGGAATTTGAGCTTAGTCAACATAGCAAGACCTCACCGCTACAAAACAAAAACCAAAAAACAAAAAAAAAACAATTACCCAGGTTGGTAGTGCATGTCTGTAGTCCCAGCTACTTTGGAGGCAGAGGCAGAAGGATTACCTGAGTCCAGGCTGCAGTGAGCCAAGATTGTGCCACTGTACTCCATCCTGGACAACAGAGTGATACTCTAACTCAAAAATAAATAAAAATAAAATAAAATAAAAATAAATCCTGTTTGTGACACATACAGAACACCAGAATTACATTATTTAGCTGGCTTCCTTATACGGAACACCAGGTTTGACCATATATAATTCTTTAATGTTTCCAAAAACGAGATACATCCTTAGCATGTCTTAGAATATTCAAAGACATTCCACAGACCTTGAAAACCATGTGCCATTTGCAGTCACACAATCAGGAAGGGGATTGCTTTACTCACATATAACCAGATATTAAAGTATAATTTTAAACTTGATTGTAATATCATCACTTCATTAAGAATAGTCTCAAAGAACTTCATTAAGAATAGATTCAAAGAGGAATTTTATTTTATTCTATTAACTTATTTTATTTTCAAGATGTGGGGTACAATTCAAGATTAGGTATATAAGTGGTCATCATACAGGTAAAGTTTGGGCCTACCTTTGGTCTCCATTTTGCCTGGCTTGAGACCAGGTGCCCTTATTAATGTTACGTGCACCCTCCCAAAGAGGAATTTTAAAAGGACTTCTACAAAGAACATAACATTTCTGTAGGATTTGGAAATAAGGATTTCTCAAGGAGAATGGCAGTTCTAGGAGAAAGTTCCTGAACCAAAGAAAGATGAGGGCTTGGCTGTAGGTGGAAGGAAAAGACTAGGTTGTAGGTGAGTGTAGGTGGGAGGTAATAGGTACAAGGCTTGTCTTGGAAATAGAGAAGAGGGAGAGAAGCATTCATTTTCCTCAGGACTCAGGATTCCTTCAGCCTCCTCTACCAGCAGACCAGTAATAATTTTACATCTACTGCCGGCTGGAGAAGACCTGATTAGAGTTTGGATTGGCCTAATGAAGACCCTTTCCATCTCCCAGCCTCAGCAGTTCTGCAGCTCACACTGATTTTTTTTTTTATTTTTTATTTTTTATTTATTTATTTTTTTATGGGCATGTCAAGTAAAGAGATATCCCTTTGCATAAGGAAGAGGCAGGCTTACCCTGAAAGACTTGCATCCGAGGTCAGAGAGCAAGTCTTGTTTCTGGGGGGGCAAGATTAACAGATAAGGGCAACATGATAAACAATCAGCCAAGTCCACAGCCACGAGTCTTAAGTGGAGAGAAGTGGAAAGAAAGGCCAAGGGAACTCACAGTTAGCCAAGTTTAGGTGAGAGATGTTTCAGGTCAAGGCAATCTAAATGCAGTCTGGAGACTCAGACCCTGGGACTCCGTACACACCCTGTGCAGCAGCTGCCAAACCTTTCACCACAACTCTTGCTTGTAAAACAGAGGGAATGATGCCAATGTACAAATAAACTCAAGAGAATCATAAACATTGAGAGCTTGTTGGAGCTCTATAACCCTTTGTAACATGTAACAAAGGTACTATCTGGGGATAAGAATGGGAAAACCAATAAAAAAGGGAGAAATTGTAGAGAACATAGAAGCACTTAATAGTTATGTGTAGTCAAGCTACTGAAGTCAGCTACAATAATAAATTGAATTTTCCTAACCGTGTGAAAAATCTCTTCCACAGTGTGGATCCATTATATATTTCTAATCTGATTTTCCATAATTTTTTCTACAGACCATATGAAGTCCTGAAAATCCCTCCACAATAGCTAACCAATGCTTTAAAAGAAAAAACTTTATTTCTCTCCATGTACCAATTCTTTGAGGTCCAACCCAATTCCTCTCTCTTCAGTGAAGTCTTCTTTAATCTTACCCGTCAATAATAGCTCTCTTTTTTGAATGCCTTTGATAGTTAATACTTGAACAAGTTACTTGCTGATTATGATATTAACTCATATCTCTCTCAACACAATTCTCTGCCTTTTGGTGGTCAGACTCATGGTTTATGTAAGCCCTCAAAAAAATCCATAGATATTAAAACTGTGTATTAAGAAGAGCAAAAGGGATTTACTGGGAACTTATCATGGTATTTTTATTTGAGACTATAATATGCAAATACATTATATTCATCTAAATGTCTATAGAATTTTATTTTAAATGTTATTTAAGAAGCTATTGTATGTATTAACTTCATTTTAATTATTATGGATACAAAATAGAATTATACATCTTAAGATGTGACATAATTTCAAGAAATTTTCTGACCTATTTCCTTGTTAACTTAGAAAGCTTGATGTACTTAGAATAATATCTTGCTCAAAATATCTGTTCAATAAATATCAGTAGAGGATGAGTCAGGTGCAGTTTCCTTGAGAAACAGCCCTTGCTTATCCTGATAGATTTGCCGTCTGTCCTGTGAGCAGGACTTAGTTGCCTGAACAGTGTCCACTCACTCTTTGGGTGCCATGCTCTGGACCTAACTCTACCTTCAATTCCCTTGTTATACTTTCCCTCTTTGGCTTCTCATCCTTCGTTATAATTCTCAACTTCAATCTTGGCTGTTTCCTATACCCTGATTCCTGGTCCAGCTTTGGTGGTCAGACTTCTGTCCACAGTCGAGGACTTAGAATTGAGATACGGTTGTAGAAAGGCAATGACTGATCCAGGCTGAGGCTACAGGTTTCTGAGGAACTACCTATTTTGAGTGCATGGTTGGGGCAGTGGCACAGGATACTCTCAAATCCAAAATGTGAACCAATGTTTAGGCTACAAAACAAAATATGAAAACAGCAGCAGAATCTCCTTTCTCCTGCAATGTACCTCAAGCACCCTCTGTTGAGAAAGGTTACTTTCATTCTACTGTAAAGGAGAAATGCTTAAAGAAATTCCAGCCATTGTTGAAGATCTTGTGGTGAAGGGTGAATTTGAAGCTGAGAAGAAATACTTGGGTAACTGAAACAGCCCTGAGTAGAATGTTAGAATAGGTGTTCATCTCATATGCAAAGACGTTTTATTCAGGAAGCGTACACCAGTTGAATTTTTCATAAATCACAAACTAATTTAACCATGTCAGTGCATATTTCTTACTTAATTAAGTTGCCAATTAATAGAAACAGAGAGTGGGGGTATGAGAAAGATAAAAGAGAAAGGAAAAATGATAATAGAGAGATTGTGATGGAATAACTATTTTCTCTCTCCAGAAATATACTCTTACATATGAAGTTAATACTGACTAAATTAGTATGGTTTAAAAAGAAGTCTGGGTATATTACTCTTTAAATGGTCTCATTTACATAAGACATGTAAAATAAAATATGTTCCATCATTTACCAACACAATATTTACCATTTAAAAAGAGTGTAAACTCTTTGATATAGCATAAAGTTTCAGGTTTAGGATATTAAAGTAAAAGTCTAAAACAGTTGTTCAAAATCTAAGTGTCTATACAAGAACTTTGGAAAACATAAATGTTCAGGGCTAGAATGACTCCTTTTTAAACAAGCAAATGTAAAAAAAAATTGGAGAATAAATGAATAAATATGATTTTTATTTAAATTGTTCCGACATACATACAATGAGAAAGTAATTTTTTTTTGTATCTCAGTCTGTTTAGTGTTGCTATTACAGGGTATCTGAGACTGGATAGTTAATAAAGAAAAAATTGTTTATTTAGCTCGTGATTCTTCACAGGCCGAGAAGTTCAAGAGTGTAATGCCACATCTGGCTGGCTTCTGATGAGGTCCAAATGCTGGCTCAAAAAAAGCTGGGCAAGTGGAAAAGCTAGGGGCCTTGTGAAAAGAGGTCACATGGCAAGAGAACAATCAAGAGAATCTAGGAAGCAAGCTTTTATAACAATCTGCACTTGGAGTAACTAGTCTGGGCTCACCAGAGTGAGAACTCATGGAAAGGTATTAATCATTCATGAGGGATATACCTCCACGACAAAGACCTCCCACTAGGCCCCGCCTCTCATCACTCCACGTTGGAACTCAAATTTCAGCATGAATTTTAGCCTAGCGGTTCCATTTTGGCCTATTTACTTATAACCTTTGGCTCTTACATCAAGGACAACCTAGTTCAAAATGCCTGTTTTCAACCCTGGACATAATTGGCAAAGTTCAGCACAGCCACCTCTGAGGTTGACGTAATTATGGACTTTGTTCTTGGGAGTCAGAATTTTTGGCTTTCTCTAAGTTTCTCTTATCTAAGGAAACTTTAGAATAGGCAACCAATCTTGAGTCTGTCTTTTGTTAAGTGGTGCAATTGTACAAAAGTACGGTGATTTGGGGTATCTCTGTTGTCTCTGAATTAGCAACAGGGCCTTCAAACTGGGGATAAATCAGTGAGTCAAGTCTAGTCTTATAAGGTCAACAATAAAAAATCAGGACTGGGTGCTTTACAGAGTCTATTGAAAAGAGGCAGAGTGAACTTGCCTATCACTAGCCCACTCAGCAAGCCCTGTCTCTTGCTAACATCAAAAAGTTGTGGTGGGGAGACAGCTGACAGAAGAGGAGGGCCTGGAAGAGCGTTGCTAGTGGTGAGAGGTTGCTCCTAACCATGATTCATGGAAGGGGTGACAAGTGAGAGGGAGCCTCAAGAGGATTACCTGTAGATGCCAGCACATCTTATTGGGAGGTAGGCTTATTGAGGTGTGGAACATGTAGACCCAACACACAGTGGGGAGAAGTTTGGCGAGGGGTTTTCTAATTCTAAAGTGGTCCCTAGAGTTTGGTGGCTTGTGTGAATATAGAGACAGACTAATGGTGAATTTTTGTCTACAGATTTCTGAAGGCAATACTTTAAGAAAGCAATTTCAAAGTCACTGTGATGGGACATTAGAGACTATAGCATAATTTTCCCTGAACACACTGAAGATACAGAAGAGAACCTCGTAGCCTCCAGGGTTTCATGTGAAGGAACACAGAAGAAAAAGGAGAAAACCGGGTCATGGGGGAAGAGCTGCTGGTGAGAGAAAAGGGATCCAGGGTTGCACTTAGCTGAGGGATGTCCTTGGTGACAAAAGGGACCAGGATGAAGCTGAGTATAACTTCAAAAAACATGCACACATTTACGTGAAGACTACTAAATTCATTCAGGCTGCAGTAAGACAAGTGTTGTTTCCCCTCGACTCTGAGATTATTGAAAAGCAGGTTATATAAGAAAATCTCTACTTCCCTGACTCTTCCTTCTTGCATCCAACTCTTGAAGAGGAGCGAGGGAGGTGTCCCAGACTGAGTGCAGAATCCACCTCCCCAGATAACACCTCGAGTGGGAGGAAGCGTGAAAGAGCCGACACCAATCCCCACCTGTGCTTCAGTTTCCTTGAGCCACAGTCTGGCTGCTTCTGGGGGAAGGGAAAGAGATGAATTTTAAATCACATCAAAGTTTGGAACTTTTAATGGGACTGAACTTTCAGTATTTGAAAGTGATCAAAAGTTTGAACAAAAAGTTATGAGATCTGCCTGAGGTGTTAGTAGGTGATGGGGCATTGGACAGAATATAGTTGAAGTCAGTGACAGGAGAAAAATAACACTTTGTATTTACTCTCCACTGAATTGAAGCTTCTTAATAAACTGGTTACAGCAGCCGGCTGGAAAAACAAATGAAATAGAAAAAAAAAAGAAAAAATAGAGTACAGATCCAACCCAGAGACAGCTGTAGGAGAAGAAACAGGTGAAGTCTGTGTGGGGGATACACACAGGAGGGGGTTGGCACTGGATCCACGGAGGCACCGAGCTGAAAGACATAAAACTCTAACCCACCCAAAGTGATATTACTTGTGCATAAAGCGTGAACCAAGGCTTTGAAGACTCAGGCTCAGCCCTTTTGAGTACATCTCTCAGCAAAATGGAGGAAGGAGCCTTGTGAGAGCTCATTCCTAGTGCTCTCTGTTACCCATAGGGGCCACCAAGTGAGGCAATTGTATCTGTTATGTAGTAGTCACAGCTGACATCAACCAAGCTAAATTGCTTCAGTTCACTGCTAGGAAAACTCCTGGATCATCAGTAAAGAGGAGCTAGTTAGGAATGTTTTTCTACTCATCCCATACCAACTGCATGAGAGCTAGGAAGGGGCTGTCTTTGAATTGCTTAAAATGAAGGATAGAAGATACCAGAATTTTTGCCTTTACACCAGTGGAATGAGAGGCATTGAACAGGCCTTTTCACTTTCTCTTTAACAATTGGGTCAAGTTCTCATCCAAACTCCATATACTGACCACAGTTAGACCCTAATGGCAGGCATCCCTTCTGGAGGTTAGTGACCTTCATGATGAGGTTTCATAACCTGGACACAATTCTAACACTTCTAATTACTGCCACCAACATATCTTGTAGCTATCAAAAAGCATTTTTTTCCAACATTCCCTCCATTCAATTCAAGCATCATTTGGATTTCCAAAATATTCATTAATACCAGATACCCCGAAGTCATCCTGAAAAATCCAACGTCCTATTTAAAGAAAGACCACCGAAATGTATAAATCATAAAGTGATCAGAGAAAGTAATTACTGGAAGACAGTCTTCCCAAAGTGAAGTGTTTCAAGCTATTTGAGTCACGGGTAAAGCTAGTGTTTGCTATTTACTTTATCCACTAGCTTATATTTAGGATCCTATATAATGTGTTTTCTAATAACAAAAATAAAACAAAACAGGAACATACATTTTTTTCCTAGCTAATATTCTCATGTATTTGCAAAATTTCCCTTTTTATACAGTTTTTAGCTTTACTGTCTCTGTCAACTTGAAAAGAAGTAATTTTCAACAACTTATTTTCCTCATATTTAGCAGGAGAAACATTGTGCCAGTCTCAGTTCTGTCACTGGTTAGTTGTATGTGTCAGGTACACCAGAAGTGAGAGTATACTGTAAACCATGAAGCAGTTTATGTGTTTTAGCATATAGTATGGAGGGAATGTGAAGTTGATCATAATATGCTTTTGTTTTATGCCTTGATTATCTTATGTGTGTTTTATGTGTGTTTTATGCAGTAAAGTTGATGGGAATCAGAGAAGAATATCATATTGTTTTAAAGCAGGTATTTAACTTAGTCCTTGGAAGCCCACTTCAACCTAGGAAAGTCTTTCAAGATCTGAATAGGCTGCTATTGCTAAAATTCTCCCTGCTCTGTGTTCTTTAAAGACTGGTATTAATTCAACCTTCAAGGATGAATGACCAAAATCTTTAGGATCCACTTTTTTGTTAGATCGGCATATAAACACAATAATGAGGATGAAAGGGACTACTCAACTTAAGACAAGGCAGACTTTGGGGTATTATTGAGATAAATGGCTGAACAAGATTCTGTTACACCAAGATTAAATCACAACACCCAAAACAATTATCTCTTCAATGTGGGGCGTGAAATAAAATTATTCAACTTTTATGAAAAAACAAAATGCCATAACAAATACACTGACATGGTGTTTTTCATCCAAATATTGCTCATATTTTTCTCAGAATCAGTGTTTACTGTAGTAAAGAGATCATGCGAAACATTTGTATTGAAAGTTCAAATATTTAGTTATGTGGTTACATCAATATTTCCTTTTTTTTTTTGAGTTGGAGTCTCACTCCGTCGCCCAGACTGGAGTGCCATGGCCGCTCCCAGCCCCCGCAGCCTCTACCTGCTGGGCTCCGGCGATCCTTCCGCCTCAGCCTTCCAAGTAGCTGGAACTACAGGTGCATGCTACCACGCCCGGCTAATTTTTTATTTATTGTAGAGATGAGGTCTCGCCAAGTTGCCCAGGTGGGTTTCGAACCCGCGGGCTCAGGCAATCCACTCACCTCAGCCTCCCAAAGCGCAGGATTACAGGCTGAGCCACCGAGCCCGGCTGGAGCACTTTGTAAGGTTATAGGAATTACTAACACCCTTAATGATACAAATAATGATATTGTAAGGAGAATTGTGGACAATGATAACTCTGAATGAAAGAGTGATTCAGAAGATTTATGTGCTCAGGGGAAAAAAACAATTAATACTTTAACCAATTATTTCACTTTTATATTTTTATTTATATTGACATACAGGATGTGTGTGTGTGTGTGTGTGTGTGTGTGTGTGTGTGTGTGTGTGTGTTTGTACCTAAGTAAGCTTAAAAATTCTGATGAAGTAAGATATTTTAAGAGTTAATATCTGGTGTCAATCTTGCTCTTCAAAAGTGTCTTGGATATTCAAGGACCTTAGTTCTACAACATAAATTTTATCATAAACTTATGACACTGTTGGATCTATTATGGAAACCCTTCAATACACATTTGTGGGAGAAATTAAATCTTGTAATCTATCTTTTCTTCGATAAAGTTTTATAAATTTTCCCATGAAATTCTGCCATAATTTTGATAACATTAATCACAGTTATCTTAGATATCATCTTTTTTATTTTTAGATGTATAATTTAAAATATTTTTCTAATTGCAGATATATGTGAATGACATTGATTTTTATATACTGAATCAGAAACAAACAGCTTTGATAAACTCTCTTATTAATTTTAATAACGTGTCTATTGATTGTCTCGGATTTTCTGTATAAACAATCATGATGCTGATTTTCTTTCACACTATCTGATTCTTTAACTATTTATTTTTCTTATACGACTGCAATGGCCAAGGCCTCCAGCACAATTTTTTTTGATTTAGAGTCTTACTCTGTCACCTAGGCTGGAGTGCAGTGGCACTACCACTGCTACTGCAGCCTCAACCTGCGTGGCTCAGGCAATTCTTCTGCCCCGGCCTTACAAAGAGCTGTGACTACAGGGACGTGCCACCATGCCCATCTAATTTTTTTATTTTTTGTAGAGACGAGGGTCCACAATACTGCCCAGGCTGGTCTTGAACTCCTGAGCTTAGGCAATCTTCTCACCTCAGCCTCCCAAAGTGCTGGGATTACAGGCATTAGCTACCACACCAGGTTGACAATTTTCAATTGAACTGGTGAGTATAGACATTCTTTTTGCTTCTGAATTTAAGGCTAAGAGTTTTAAAACTTTTTAACCATTTAATATAATACCTGTTTTATTATTTTAGTGAATAGTTTTCATAAGAAAAAGGTTTGTTAAAGTTGTTTTTCATCATGATTTGTAGTTAAATATCATTAAACACTTTTTGCATTAATAAGATGATCCTGTAATTTTGTTCCTTTGATCTTCTAAGTGAACTTTGTTAATAGATTCTCTAATTTCAATATATTCTTATATTCCCCAAATATACTCAAATTGGCATATGTTTTTGTTTGAACACTGTAATATTCAGGGTACTTCTGTGAGAAAGAGTGTACATTATAGTGGTTGAATGGATGGACTCTGATGTCCTACTATCAGGTTCCAGTACTGGATCTAACCCTTTCCTAGCCAGTTAACCTTGAACCAGGTTACTCTCTGAACTTCAGTTTCCTCATATAAAAAATAGGAATGATTAAAATAATTGTTTCTGTCTCATAAGAGTAACATAAGATTCACATGGCATAATATTTTATACCTTAGAGGAATGACTAACACAAAGAAATTATCATATACTTATTTGTTAAGTCATATTTTCTTTGGGATTTTAGTTAGATATATCTTTATACATTTCTCACTTATATTTTTCTGGTTTGAATAAGAGCTAATATGAGAGTTTTAAATTATTTAAGAAGTAATCATTCTTTTTTAACAGCTGTATTATGATTGGTAGATAAGCTACCTACATTTAGTGTGTATAATTTGATAGGATTTGAAATATATCTACATTTGTAAAATCATAATCACAGTCAAAATATATCACTCCCCGAATCTGTGTGGGCCCTCATGGCATTGCTTTCTTTCAACCCACTGGACATACCTATTCTCAGGGAAAAACTAATCTATTTTTTGTGACAGTAGATTAGTTTGAGTTTTCTAAATTTGTATATCTGTGCACACATTTTTTGGGGTCCCCCGTGTACATCTTTGGTAACATGTGTGTTCAAATCATTTGCCCATATTTCTACCTAGTTGTTTGCTGAGTTGTTTACATTCTCTTAAAAAACATATACATAATATTTGTACATATTTCTATATTTTGTTATATGCACAGAGTGTATAATGATCAAGTCAGGGTCTTCAGAATGTCCATTGCCTCAAATTTTATGATAGCTACTCTTTTCCGTTTGGCCTCTTTCACTCAACACAATAATTTTGAGATTTATCCATATTACTACCAGTATCAATAGTTTAGTTTTTTTAAATTCCAGAGTGTTTATTTCATTGTATGAGATATACAACAAATTGTTCAGTCATTCATTTTTTGAGGAATGTTTGGATTGTTGCAACTTTCTGACTATTATAACCAAGCTCGTATGAACGTTCATGTAAAGTCTCAGTGTACACTTACACTTTCATTATTCCTCTTGAGTATACCTAGGAGCAGAACATCATGATCATATGGTAGATGCATGCTTCACTCTCTAGAAAACTGCCTATTTCCAAAGTGGTTGTATTAATTTATATTCCCACAAGTATGCACGACAGTTTCAGCTCTACCACATGATCAAACTTTCAAAAATTTTGGACAGTTATTAAGTATGCAGTGTTTTTACATTGTGGTTTTAAATTGCCCTTTTCTTTTTTTATAGTTAGATTTTTGTTTTCTTTCTTTTTTTGTTATAAAGATGTGGATTACAATTCAGGGTTAGGTGTGCAAACGTTGATTATGCAGGTACCCTTGTTGATGAGGTATGCCTCTTCCTCCCCTAGCAGTTTCCTTCAACTGCCAATCCCACCTTACCTCCACTAACAGTTTCCCACTGCTGTCAATCCCTTTCTTATAATATTATAATTGTTCAGGGTCCACTTATGAGTGAGAACATATGGTACTTTGTTCTTTGTTTCTGTGATAGATTACTGAATATGATCGACTCTAAATCCGTCCAAGGTTCTGCAAAGTCCATATGTTTGTCCTTCTTTATGACTGTATAATATTCCATTGTGTATATGTACCACATTTTTTAAAAATCTAGTCCAGCTTCGATGGGAAGCATGGTTGGTCTTATGTTTAGACACTTCTTTTTTTGAATTTTTATTTTAAAGATGGGTACAATTCAGGGTTAGGTATATATATATGGTCATTGTACAGGTAAAGCTTGGGCCTCACTTTGGTCCCCACTTCACCTGGTTTGAGATCAGGTACCCTTATTGATGAAGCAAGTCCCTCCCTTCCCTGGCAATTTCCCACTACTGCCAATCCCATTCTTATAGTATTGTGATAATTGTTCAGGGTGTGCTTATGAGTGATAACACATGGTCCTCAGTTCTTTGTTTCTGTGATAGATCACTGAGTATCATAGACTCTAAATCCATCTAAGTTGCTGTGAAGTTCATAATTTTGTCCTTCATTATGGCTGTTAAATTGTATTTTTCTATAACAAATTATGCTAAGCATTCTCTTCTGTACTTCTATGCCATCCATAAAAGGGGGTATCCCCCCAAAACAGAATTTATTTATTAAAAATTGTGTATTTATTCTTACATGTTTAAACTTCATTCACTTTCAAAGTACTCTCTATTTGATACAATACAGTTATTGAGACACTTTTTCCACTGCTCAAATAGTTTTTAAACTTGTTAATTTTGATACCTTTTAGTGCTTCTGCCGTGTTTTGTTTCACCTCTTCCACATCGAGAAAACATTTCCCTTTGAGTACTTTTTTTAATCCAAGGAAACAAACAAACAAAAAAAGTCTCTCAGGACAAGACCAGGTGAATAGGAAGTTAGGGTATAGGGATCATACTGGTTTTGGTCAAAAACTGCTGAATACTCAGTGTGGTGTGGGCAGGTGCGTTGTCATGGTGGAAGAACAAGTCATCTATTTGCCACAACTTGAGATGTTTCTTTTGCAAATTGTGACACAACCTTCTCAAAACTTCCAGATGAAAACTTTGGTTGACTGATCGGGAGGAACAAATTTTGGATGTACAGGTGGCCCACCTTCCAAAAGATAATTCCATTTTCTTGGGGATCCCTGTGGTAATCTTTGTAAAGTGTGCGTTCAAATATTTGCCCATATTTCTACTTGGTTGTTTGCTTAGTTGTTTAAATTCTTTTTAAAAATGTATACATAATATTTGAACATATTTCTGGGGAACATATGATATTTTGTTACATGCATAGAATGTGTAATGATCAAGACAGGATATTCAGGATGTCCATTGCCTCCAGTGTTTATTATTTCTATAGTTGAGGACATTTCAAGCCCTCCCTTCTAGTTATTTTGAAACACATAATACATTCTTTTAAACTATACTCACCTTATTCTGCTATTGGACATTAGAGCTTATTTCTTATATCCAACTGTATGTTGTGTCCATTTACTAACTTCTCTTCATTTCCACCGATCAACTCATTTTTCATATCCTGAATTATTTTTCTGGTTTCTTTCTGTTGTTTATCTGTGTTCTCTTATATCTTATTGAGTTTCTTTAATATCGTCATTTTGAATTTTTTCAGGATTTTATAAATTTATTTCTGTTATTGGACAATTATTGTGTTCCTAGGGATATGTCATATTTTCTTGCTTTTTTATGTTGCTTTGTGCTTGTATGTTGGTATCTGTGCATCTGGCATAACAGTCCCTTATTTTAATTTTCTGTATTTGCCATCACAGCAGAGGGCTTTTCCTGGTGATGTATTTATGGCATTAGTTTGGTAAATACATTTTGCTTTGATTATAGACGTATGGAATAGTGTAGTTACCATATGATTTTTTTGGCCCTAAACAGCATCAGTGGTATGTGTGATTTTCTCAGTGGAGTAGGTAGTTAGCGGAGGTTGAGGTGAAGTTTTGTTGGGGACAGGAATGCTGGTGGACCAGTCCCCAGATCCCAGTGGTAGCAATGACAGGACAAGCATGGTGGGGGGTGGGTAGGGTAGTGCACGCTGGCTTAGTGCTAGCAGTTCTAGACTGGCAGATTCTTAGGCTGGCTCCAACTGGCTTGCTTGAATGCCAGTAGAAGCAGCTGGTGGCCTGGGTAGGTGTGTGTGTCCTCCAGCCCCTGAGCAATGGGTGTGGTGTGGCCATTAGCAGTAGCAGTGGTGGAACAAACCTCTGGCTCCCAAGTGGTCTATGCTATTGCTAGCAGTGTCTGCAATGGGCTTGATGGGCTAGACCCATAGGTGGTGAGTGCTGATGGGTGCCAGCTGTATGGTAGCAGCAGGTTAGTTGGTCCAGAACTCAGGTCTCCAGTAGGAATGTTCAGGTGCTAAGGGTGGTAGATGGGACTGACCAATCCCCAGGCCCCCGGATAGCATGCTTTGGCATAGGGGGAGGTGGAGTGTGCTGGATAGAGGTGTCCCCAGGTCTCTCAGTGGTACATGAGGCACTATGGTGGAATGCTTAAGTAGAGGTGTCAGCCATTTTGCTGCTTCCCTCCTGATGGGGTGGGCAAAGTTGCCTCCAGTGGCAGCAGCTGTAGGTCAGTGACTGGGGAACACAGGTGCTTGGTCCCAGATGACGTCTGTGGGCAGAGTATCTTGTCATCAGTGTGCTTGTAAATATGTGACTGTTCTGCTGTGGGGGCAGTAGGGTTGCTGTCAGTGGCCCGTGCTTCAGTCCCAGAGGTGGCAGCCAGCAATAGTAGCAGTTGTGGTGAAAGAAATTTGTCCTTAAGGAGTATGAAAATGCATGGCAGCTGTGCCACTAGGGCTGTGGGCTCGCTGCCAATGGTTCACACACAGCCCTGGCAGCAGCATCCAGGGCTTCCGGGATGTGGAGCTGCAAGGGCTATTGGGTCCCAAGAAGGATGCAATCTGGTGGGGGCTGAGCTATCAAAATGGTGCTGTGCTTTAGCTGGTTAGATTTTGGTGTATGTTGGGGGGAACCCAGCACTAACTCCCTTCCTAAAGTAATGCCATCATGGGGTCTCCATGCAGCTTCTTATATAGTCTCAGGGCCCACGAGGGTGGAGGGGCTCTCCTATGGCTAGGATTGCAGGAATCTGCAGTAGAAATGTGGACCACTGGGGATCACTTACTCTACTTCACATTGGGAAGACACTCCAGGCTCCTAGTCATTCCCAGCCAGGCAGACTGCCTCATTTCTTTTTTTTTTTTGAGTTGGAGTCTCCCTCTGTCGCCCAGACTGGAGTGCAGTGGCCGCTCCCGGCCACCGCAGCCTCGACCTGCTGGACTCCGGCAATCCTTCCGCCTCAGCCTTCCGAGTAGCCGGAATTACAGGCACGCGCTACCATGCCCGGCTGATTTTTTGATTTATTGTAGAGATGAGGTCTTGCTTGCCCAGGCGGGTCTCGAACCCGTGGGCTCAGGCAATCCACTCACCTCAGCCTCCTAAAGGTGAGGGATTACAGGCTGAGCCACCGAGCCCGGCTCAATACTTATTAAATGATAGCTGTTATTAACTATTCTTCGTGACAAATAATATTATATATAACACCTGATAAAAATCATTTTTCTCTATGTAAATAACATAAGCTTTATGAGAACCAGAGGTCTACATTCATGTTGAGGAAATAGGGAACAATCTATCTATGTTTTTAGAATTATCTCTCTAGTAAATAATAGTACTCATACTGAGAGTAAAATCTGGCCCACTACTAGTCATCCTCTTTTTTTTTTTGAAGTTTGGGCTTTCTTTTTTTTTTTTATTATGTTATTGTGGGGTACAGTTAAGGGTTAGGCATACAAAAATGTTTCGTTCAGGTACCCTTGTTGATAAGAGGTGTCTCCCCATCCCCAGACAGATACCTCTTATACCTATTTTCAGAATGGCAATGTATCAGAACTTCACCTCACTCTCCTCATCTAGAAAATGGAAACTTTAGCTGTCT
>CAUYQG010018499.1:0-15661 GCA_963574415.1 Tarsius wallacei
CCTTCCAAGTAGCTGGAATTACAGGCATGCACTACCATGCCCGGCTGATTTTTTGATTTATTGTAGAGATGAAGTCACGCCAAGTTGCCCAGGCGGGTCTTGAACCTGCAGGCTCAGGCAATCCACTCACCTCAGCCTCCCAAAGCGCGGGATTACAGGCTGAGCCACCGAGCCCAGCGAATTTTTTTAAAAAGAGACTCTATGTCCATTCTGATATAAAAATATACAGAAATAAAAGGAAGGTACAGAAAGGAAACTTGTCTTTACAGAAAAACGTCAACTAAAATACAGAATGAAAAACCCTTACTGTTGTGACACCTGTTAGGGCACACTCGGGCTGGGACCTCCAACAATGTGAGGTCACACTCCCAGCAGGGCCTCCAGAATGTTAGGTCAGGCCCACTGGGTGTGTGTGTGTGTGTCTGGTGTGCAATCCAGTGCCGTGTGAAAGATGCAAAGAATTGCACAGAAGCTAGATTAGAAAATATAGTTTATTTGGAAAGTAAATTAGAGAGAGAGAGAGAGGGAGGAGATTCACTTCCCCAAGGCAGGGGAGGGGGCCAAAGCTTAAGAAAACGTGGCCTGGTCATAGCTCAAAGAGTACATGGCCACACCATAGCTTACTTAGCAAGACAGTGTCCCCAGTGGCCTGGCAATGGCAAATGGTTGCTTGTGGTTGAGTTCTTTTAATCCTTCCCTTTGATGGGGGAAGGTCATTAAGGTGACTGGGTAGTGGTCTGCTCAGTGTCACCATGAAGGGGCAGATAAGTAAGCACAGGTACTAAAGTCAGGTGATGGACAACAGGCAGACGGGTTAGTCACATGATTGCTGCCAGGGTGGTGGGTTAGATGGGAGGAGACAGGAGGAGGAGTTTTCCTGCAAGAGACCTGTCAGACGTTTCTAATCCATAAACTACTTAGCAAAAAGGCAGTCTTATCATTTCTATGGCTTCAGACAGCTAAGGGTCCTGAAAGTTTCTTAGAGATTATTATGCTAAACCATGAATTGAATGGTTGGGCTGTCCTTTTCTTGCATCTGATGGAGATTTGCTGAGGGGATGGGGTAGGCTGTCAGCTTGACCTGCAGTAAAATGTCTGAATGCTTTCTAAAACCTGCCTATTGGAAATGTATCTATCTATATCTAACCTGTGCTAGATTCAAAGCGTATCAGTCTAAGTAAAAATGGCTATGCTGGGGCAAAATGTGAACTAAGTTTATTCTAAGTTTCTCGGGGTCCCTCCATTCAACACCATAATAATTAATTCAGGCAGAAATCATGAATTGAGCGAAAGCAGTTGGTTGAGAGATCATTGGGAAGTTGAACAATCACACAGTCTTAAGCATTACTCCTCAGATTACTTATTTATAGAAGGGAAAAGATATGGCTGCAGTTGATCTACTGTATAACGAATCACCCAACATAATGTCTTCAAACAACCATTTGATTACAGTCGTGGGTGCTGAGCCCTAAACTCTGGTCTTTTCTTTTTTGAGTGGTCCTGACTGTGGTCCAGACAGGAGTACAGTTGCACAATCACGGCTCACCACAGCCTCAACTTCCTAGGCTCAAGTGATCCTTTCCCCTCAGCTTCCTGAATAGCTAAGACTACAGGTGTGTACCACCATGTCCAGCTAATTTTTTTTAGACACAAAGTCTTGCTATGTTGCCCAGGCTAGTCTCAAACTCCTGGGCTCCTGCTATCTTCCTGCCTTGGCCTCCCAGAGTGCTCGGATTACAGGCATGAGCCACCGTGTCCAGCCAACTGGTCTTTCTTTACCTTGACAAATTCCTAATGAACCCAGGGTGACTTTTTTTGGATTCCAGGATTCTGAGTACCTTTTAAGATATTTATCTATTCTCTCTGAAATCTTTCACCTATGAGGCTTCATATACATATCAAAAACTTGACTACCTTATCATTTTCAAGCCACCATTTCCTTTACTGCTTTCAGAATTCTTGAATAACTCTTCCTACTAATTGCCAATCAAGAAATATTTGAATCCACCTCCTAAAATGTATAAAACCAAGCTACAGTTCAACCACCATAGCACATGTTCTTAGGATCTCCTGGAAAAGAGTGACATGGACCTAAGGCTACTCACATTTGGCACAGAATAAACCATTTTAAATATTTTCAGACTTTGGCATCTCTTGTCAACAGTGCTGTAAGTCAGGAGTTCAGGCAGGGTAGAGCAGGAACAACTTGTCTCTGCTTCACAATGACTTGGACCTAATCTGGGAAGACTTGACAGCTGGGGGCTAGAATCATCTGGAACTTTCCTCACTCACACTTGTGGCTGTCAGTTGGGACCTTGGCTGCACTCTTGGCCAGAACACCTACATGTGGTCTCTTGGTGTGGCCTCTTAGGCTCCCTTGTAGCATAGCGCTGAATTCTAAGAGTAGGATCCCAAGAGAGCAAGGCAGAAGCACAAGGCCTTTGTGGTCTAGCCACTTTTGGCATATGCTATTGGTTGAAGCAGTTGCAAAGTTCCACCCAAGGTTGAGAGAAGGAATATACACCTCACCACAGGGTGGAAGGAATGTCATGTCACTTTAGAATCAGAGTATGAGGGTCGGGAGAAATTGCTGTGGCCATCTTTGGAAAATATTTGCTGTGAGATCTCATAATGAAGCAGTTTAGTGGTCACCGCCTTAACTTTATATTATCAGTAATGACACACATAAAGTCACTGCATCACTTATATCATTTTTCCACCAAGAATTTTTAACCTGAATCTAATCATGGGGAAACAATCATTCAAATCCAAATCGAGGGATGTTCTCTAAAACAACACTCCTGGACTCTTCAAAAAACCAGTATCATGAAAGGCCAGAGAATGGCTGGGAATGGATTATGTTAAAGGAAAATAAAGAGGCATGTCAACGGAATGGAATATGATCCTTGATTGGATCCTGAATTGGGGGAGGGGTGTCATTATTGGGGCAATTGGACACAATGAAATATAAACTATATATTAGAAAAGTATTGTGTTCATGTGAAATACCTGGAGTGTGGCGGTTGTTTTATAAACACAATGTAAGTGCATACCAGAATGTTCTTGTTCTTAGCTGAAGAACTGAAGTATTTAGTTGCCATCATCATGGCAACTAGCTCCCAAATAGCTTCAGCCCAAAAGAGGTTATGTGTGTGTGTAAATATGGTAAAACCCTAACAAGTGATGACTCTCAATGAAACATATGGACCTTTATCATAATATTCTGCAAATTTTGTTGGTTTGAAAATTTTTCCAAATAAGAGCAAGAGAGGTATAAGATTTCTGGGAGGTTGAGGGAATGAAAAGGATGTGTTAAGTATAAAGAAAAGCAGTCACCGGCTCTGCTCTCCAGTGGAGGAGATACCATCTACATGTGACAGTGTATTAGGTGTGATGCACATGGGGTCAGAGGAGAAAGCCAGTGTGGGACAGCTGGCAGTGCCCCTTGCCGTGACGGAAACTCACAGAGACGATGAAGCCAAATTGTACAATCCCCTATGCTTTGTAGAGACAGACTAGAGGAGAGGATGGGGATGAGAGATGGACATTATCTCTAGGAACCCACTCTTGAAGTTCAGCAGGGCTACCTCAGCCGCCCATAGGGGCCAGGCTCCTTCCTGGCCCACATTTGCCCCAGGTGAAGACCACAGTCAGAACTTGGATCTGTAGTGGTTGCAGAATGATCAGAAAACTAGACACAAAATGCTGTGATCTTACTCGCAATAGACATCCACAAAGACAGAGCTCCCCTGCTGACATTTCCATATCCCAAGCCTCTTACTTTTTGCCTTTCACCACGTTGAGTCACTACGTTTCTAAATATAAATTCACATGATGGCCTTAATATCTAAGAGAATCATACTGAGATATCCAGGTGATGAATAAGAATCTAAGGGGGACCTACTCACACTATTTGGGGGACAAATGCTAGACCTAGAAAAATCAGTTGTTTAAGGATGAGTAAAAGGGAAAATGTTAAAACCCAGCAAGAGGCATATAAAAAGCATGTGACATTAAGGCGGAGAAGCAGTACTAAAGGTAAAAAGATCATTTTTTAAAAAAGTTTTACTGAGAAAAACTACTCAGGGAAATTAAAGGAAGTCATGAAATAGGAAATAATGAAAATGATCAAAGGAGGCTTTCAATGTGGAGGACAACAGCATAGGTCTACCATACAGGGAATTGGTTCTTAGGGTTTCTAAAGAAACCCCAGAGCAAATGGACAGAAGCAGTAATCAAGATGTCATAGAAGGATAGCTGTCTGAGTCCAAGAGATTTCCAAATTGGCAGTATACACATTTGCAGAGCTACCGACTATGCAGGAGAGCATAGTCTATGGCTGGGGAAGCTTCTTCCTCCAGAGGAGGTTAATGGTGGCCAAGGCTGTGAGTGGGGCCATCTGCCCCAGGCTTGGTTTGTGCTTTCCAGCTGTCCGTGCAGGCCTCCCAGGCTCTCTCTGCCCAGCTGCTCTAGAGTGTGAAATGCAACCAGCAGAGCTTGTTTCTTTCTTCCTGGCCTCAAGCAGTGAACAGCTCTGCCCCTTCTCTGAGCACTCTGCCACAACTCCCCCCCCACCCCATGTTCCCTGCCTTTCTTGGGGCCCTGGTATCTCTCCCAATGTACTAGGTGGTTTGTTTCCTCTCCTGCCTTCCCACAGGGCTCTGCTCTGGGAACTCATGAGTGTGGCTTCTCCTGGCCACCCACCCCCAGCCCTACATCTAGCTGGCCCTGTGCTCATTCTTCAGACTTGAATGGCACAGGCTCTTCAGGGGTGTGTGTTTGTGTGCCTCTTTTACTATGTTACTTTTTTAAACTTGTCTTCTTCCTTGTCTTTTGTCTCCCAAAGAGCTAAGGGCCCCAAACAAGTGTTTGGTTGAGAAGAAAGGAGGTGGATTTTTTCCATAGCCTCAAAGATGTAAGAATATGTCTATGTGGTCGGCAAAATAACAGAGCCCAAAGCCATCCACACTGTAATCCCTCAGATCTGTGAATATGCTATTTTATGTGGCAAAAGAGAATTAAGTGTACAGATGGACTTATCTGAGATTACCCAGGTGGGCCCAATGTAATCACAAGAATTCTTAAAAATGAAAGTGGGAGGTAGACAAGTAGGTTACAATGATGTGATGTGAAAAGGACTTACCTGTCATTGCTGCTATGAAGATGGGGGAAGATGCCAAGAGCCAAGGAATGCAGGCAGCCTCTAAAAGATGGAAAAGGCAAGGGCATGATTTCTCCCGGAACCTCCAGAAGGAAACACAGCTAGCCGACTTCTTGGTTTTTTTTAGCCCACTGAAAACCATTTTGGATTTCTGATCTCCATAACTGTAAGATGACATATACATGTTGCTTAAGCCACCAAGTTTGTAATAATTTGTTACAGTAGCAAGCAAGAACTAATAGCCTTTAAGGAGAATTACAGAGGAATGATGAGGAGGGGTAGAGAGGCCAAGGGCTGATAAGCCATGAGCATGGGGCTGAGCCCCACCAACCTAATACCAACCGCACTGCCAGCTGAAAGCATGGAGTTACTCCAGGCCTAGGGAAGAAAGATGCATAAGTAGTGGGATTTTGCATGTGGGAGCCTGGCTGGGGGGAACAGAGCCTGAATGATAGGCAGAAAAGTAGACCAGGGGAGACAGCCAGCCAAACAGTTCAGAGTAGTACCTAACACACTGACTGGTAAAAGGGACAGATTCTTGAGCGGACAGCAATCACACAGGTGAGACCAGAACCACCACAGAGAATGTAGATGATGGTAAGAAACTTTTGTCACTTCTCCTCTTGGAAATCACACCAAAACAAGAAGGTGACATCTGTAACACTGAAGCACCAAAAAAATGACAGGAGTGGATGGAGCTGGACATCTAACTGTGGCTTTGTAGGGCTGTGAGGGGAGCTGAGCCACTTTGCCCCGTGGGGCTCCAGGACAGCTGCCAGATTGAAGGCCTCACAGGGGGCAGGGTGGCACGAGGGCTGCAGACAGAGGCCCTCCAACTTGATCCCCCAAACTGGAGATGAGATTCATATCCTGAGCAGAGAGCATTCTTGCCCTCTCCCCAGCACCTGTGATATAGGTAAGTAGAGGACCCTTGTAATTGAAGACTCCTGAGGAAATACCCCAAGGGACTGAGATTTGAGGATCATAAGCAAAGGATTAGGAATAAAAGGGAAGGAAGCTGGGGGAGCAGAAAAGTCTTTAAAAATCCAACCATGGATTGTTATCCAATTCAGTCTAAAATTCTATACTCAACCAATTTCAATTGAGTGTGAGGGTGGAGGCAAGTTTCAGACATGCAAAATTTCAACATATCTTAGCCTTGCACTCTTTCTTAAATGACTATGGGAGGCTGGGCAGAACCAGAAGAGGAAAAAGGGAAATATGAGATCCAGGACAAGGAACTGCCACATGGGAAAAACGGCAATGTGCCATCCCAGAATTGTGGCTCCCAGCCGCTGGATGGCTGTATCAGGCAGGGGCGCTGCAGGCTGGGGCAGACAAGAACCAGGAAGCCCTGACTTGCCTGACCAGTGAAGGTATAGCACTGAGAGGCCCAAGACAATATGAAGAATACAGAGTAGATTTTTTAATGAGGGTATTATTTATTATGGGAAAACTTTTTTCAGGAAAGGAAATATAATTATGGCATACTGTGTGGCTCAGCAGTGGACTATATTTACATTGTTATAATAATGAATATTGATTTAATAGAAATATGTAGCAGAACTCTGGTGGGACGAGGTATAAGAGAGCTAACCCCTCACTGCCCATCGTCAGAAATTAGTCAGTTACATCACAAGTTAATGAGTCATGAATTGCTGCAAAAACTTGGACTTTAGAGAATACCAAGGGGCTAGAAAGTGGATTCCTGAGAGAGTTTGTGGGAATATTAGGCAGGTCGGTGGGCACTATTCTGTTTTATTGTGTCTTTTTGCACTTATCATTTTAAACTATGTGCATGCTTTCTTTGATTAAAATGTCTTTAATTAAAACTAAAATTAAAACTCATTGAACTTTTTAATAGATGAGTGCTCTGACTAAAGAAAGAATGAGGCGCAGTGGGAACAGACGTGGGTATCTGTAAGTGGGGCTTTAGCCTGCCCTAGCAGGTGACCAGAGACTCTGCAGAGCCCCAGGCCCTGTCTGCTCACTAGTCTTCTTTCCCTCCTGACTCTCTAGTTTTCTGTGGCTCCACTATGTGAATGGCCCTCTCTGATGACTACCCTACTCCTGTAGTGCATCCTTCTTAGACATGAACAAAATGATCAGCCCCAGTGCAGGACATGGCTTAGGTGGGAAGCCAAGGAGTTCTGAAATCTACGGGAGAGAGTGGGCAGGTGAATGCAGTCCAAACTTGTTATGAGAAGGATCTGCCTTTGAAACAGCCATCCTGGTCATAGAGATGGGTGGTTTTGAAATCCAAGCAGGGCTGCTCTGGCAGGTACAAACTGGCCATCTTCTGGAGGAGGAGAAATACTTTCTCTTTTTTCTTTTTTTTTGGGAGATTGAAAATATATAGTTTACTTAGAAAGTAAATTGGAGGGAGAGAGAGAGGAGATTCACCTCCCCAAGTTGGTGGAGGTGGCCAAAACTAGGAAAACAATGGGGGCCATAGCTCAAAGAGCCATGTAGCCAGACCAGAGCTTAGCCAAACAGTGGCCCAGAAGTACTCTCTAACAGCCAGTTTTCCCCATTGTACTGGGTACTGTGCTAGATTGACAGCTTGTGCCTAACAAGAACTTGTTAGGTCAAAACCCTGGGATAGTGGGGGGCTTGTTCCTTAGGACAGAATGACTTCAAAACAGAGGTAAGTGTCCGTGGGGGTTGAGACAGCCAGGCTGAAGGAGACGGGGAGATCCACCTGTGTCCTAACTTGTGAGGGATGGTGAAGGAGAGCAGACAAGGTGGTCAGACTGTCTGTACCAAGGGGAAGGACACTCGGGGCAGGCTCCTTCAGCTCTTTCTGCTGTTCCCTTCTCAGAACCAGGAACAGGGGCAAAAGAGACCTTTCTCAGGGAGGGCTTAGGCAGAGGAGCCCCATCCAACATCTCTTTGTTGACTTTTCTCATGAGAGTACAGTCCCTCCTATCCCAGTCCCTTCTGTGGGGTCCACCTGTGCTGATTTCTGATCTCCAGACCGCTCTCCACACTTAACAAGGCCCTCCTTTTTCTATCCGGGCCGCCCTGCTGGAAGCCAGTTAAGCTTAGTGGCTGAAATAACCTTAGATGCCTGTCGCAAAGAGCATGAAAGTTGATAATTTGATGAGGTCACGGGGGTGGGTGCTTGGATGCCCGCTGCAAGCTTTGCCCCCAGTGACTCCCTGCCCACCGTCTCATGCTGGTTCAGGATCACCTTGCTGCGCAGCCAGCCTCAGAGTGAAGCTGCACTCGTCAAGGCTCTGGGGCCCTGGCTCACCCAGATTTAACATCTGCTGCCTTACTACCTGAACTGTCAGTGTTGGTGGCCCCTCAGACTCCAGGTGAGGAAGACCTGGTTGTTTTCGGCCTGAGTTAGGAAGCAGAAGCAGCTGGAGCCCCAGCTCCTGACCAAAGTCCCTAGCCTGCAGTAGTGAGGTGCTTGAGAAGGTGTTAAGTGGCCTGGCGGGAGCCCACTCAAGACAAGCCTATGAGTTGGTCAAGCTGGCAGTTTCTTTTCCTTTCTATCCCATCTACCCGCCCTGTCTTATTAGGTATCAGGCCTTTTCCTGGGAGCTAGAGATACAACACGGAATAAGATTTGCAGTGTGTCTGGTCTGGTTGGCCATTCAGGGTTTGATGGGGGAACTGGGTGCATCACTAGTGGTACAGTGAGGTTTAGGAGTAGTCTGAGAGGAGTCCAGGGGCAGAGGCACCAGACAACCTGGGGAGACCTAGGAAGGCTTTCTGTAGGAGATGCTTGGCCTAAGAGGCAGCTCCATGTTTGCCACTCTGTATGTGTTTCACCAGACTCTCTCTTTATATTTATTTAAGTGTATATTCAACTACTTTCATGTAAATAGAAACAGATGTTTTATATGCATACATTTTGACTTCATAGTATGCCTTGGACATCTTTTCTTGGCAGTGTATAATGATCTTACTTTTTAAAGATCTACATATTATTTTATCCTTTGTATGTACCATAATTTATTTAACTGCTCCCTTACTGATGGTTACTAGTTTTTTGCTACTATAAACAATGCTGTAGTAAAAATTCTTTATTCAGCATCTCTATATGCCTATCTGTATCCTTATGCCAATATGTGCTCATTAAAGACGCCAATCTACATTGCCAGCTTGCCCTCTAGAAAGGTTTCGTTGATTCACATGCACCCTGACAGTATGAGAGGCCTGCACTTGGCATAGCAATCCTTTTATCTTTGCCAGTCTGATAGACAAAACGCATCTCGAGTCTTCTTTGAATTTTTTTTTAATTACTGGTGGGGCTGAAAGTCTATTCCTGCATGTATTGGTCATTTGTCTGTGAGGTAGATTCTGAAGGCTGCTCAGCTAGCTTTGGGAAAGACAGACACAGTGACAGGTACTCCAGGAAGGAGTACTATCTTCTAGAACAGGGGTCCCCAACCCCTGGTGCCCCCAGTACTAGTCTGTTGCCTGTTAGGAAGCTGGCTGCACAACAGGAGGTAAGTATTACAGCTGCTCCCCATCACTCATATTACCTCCTGAACTCCGCTTCCTGTTAGATCAGCAGTGATATTAGACTCTCAGAGCATGAACCCTATTGTGAACTGCGCGTGCAAGGGATCTAGGTTACGTGCTCCTTATGAGATTCTAGTGCCTGATGATCTGAGATGGAGCTGAGGCAGTGATGCTAGTGCTGGGGAGTGGCTTCTAATACAGATTAACTAGCAGTGAGGCTTGACTGCACAGAGACCTTAATAAATCAACTGCTTGCAGGCTCATATCAAAACCCTGTCAGTGAGTGGCAAGTGAGTTGTTACACTTCAGCTGTACAGCTGCATCTGATGGCAGGCTTTAAGTCAGAACCCAATACTTATTTTAGAATGCATGTGGCCTACCCATTATTTTGTTTATCACTTCTGTCCACGCCTCTTCTTTTTTTTATGGTGAGTTGTATAATTATTTTATTATATATTACAATGTAATAATAATAGAAATAAAGTGCACGATTAATGTTATGCACTTGAATCATCCCAAAACCATCCCCACCATGGAAAAATTATCTTCCACGAAATTGATCTCTGATGCCAAAAATGTTTGGGGACTGCTGTTCTAGAAGGGCTGTCTGAATTATGACTGGTGGTGGGTTGCTTGAGGGAAGAGCTTGGCCAGATCTCCAAGGGCCCTGAATGTGATGCAGGAGTTGGGACTTAGTTCTGAGTGGGTAAGGAGCCATGGATGGACTCTGACACACCTGGGTTTGGTGCTTCTCCTGCCTGTTGCATCCCAGGAGCTACTTTACCTTCAGCTGGCCGCCAGCCCACTCCACAAGGAAGTAGGGACCTAACCATTAAGAGCCCTGCCTGCCAGGGCAAGAGAGCAGCATAGTCTCTCCGGACTCTCTGTTTCTGTGCCCTTCAGAGTCCTGAGCTCCTTCACTATGTCTGCAGGGAGCAGGAAGGAGTGTGACCTGGCCACACCTCCAAACCAGGATGCGTTGCGGGGTAGTGGAATGTGTACAGCTTCTCAGCCTTGCCTCTTATGAGCTGCAGTGTATATGTAGGGTGAGCCTTAAGTTCACCCATGGAGATGTCTACTTCATGGAGTTGTCAGGAGAAAATAAGAGCATCTGTAAAAGTGCTGTATCTAGAATGAAGTGCTTTGAAGAACCTGGTTGTGGTACTAATAGGCAGAAGTCTTGGTGCTCCACTGCAGAGCTGCCTCTCAAAAGAGCTCTGATCCTGGCTTCAACTCTAATCTAGTCTCAGATACCTATGAATTAACTTATTTTACAAATCAGTTGTTGGTAATAATAATCATGATAGCTGCAGTTCATTTACTACCTACTATTGCCGGGCAGTGTGTTATACACATATCAGAAATGATCTTTTTTATTCCTCACAGCAATCTGTAAAGGAATGAAGTTACCTCCATTTTACACAAGAGCAACTTGAACCTTTCTCGGGCAACATCACATGCCCAGATTTCGGGAAGAGCCAGAACTCTCCTTGTCGATAGGGCTCCTTGACTTGAGGAAGTTGGTTTTGTGATATTGTAAAATATATATTTGCTTTCTACCCCTTTCCTGACTGACAACTCCTAAAACCCTTGGAATCTTCAGAGTAAGTTCTTTTTGAGTGATAATCAGTGACTGATGACTGGCAGCCCCTAGGCAGCTCCAGGATGGTGGCCAGTCACTGGAAGGACCTAGGCAGGATTGGAGAGTGAGGATTTTCAGTCTCTTCCCCCAACTTCCAGGGAGGAAAGGAGGCTGAAGGTTAAATTGATGGTCAATGGCTGGTGGTTTAATCAATTATGCCTCCATACTGAAGCCTCCGTAAAAACCCACAGGATAGAATTCGGTGAGCCTCAGGATAGCTGGGACTGGGACAGGCCTGGAAGCGCCACATCCTCCTGCTCTGCCTCGCCCTACATATCTCTTCATCTGTAAACCTGTAAACTTGTTTCTCTGAATTATGTGAACTACCCCAGCAAATTAATTTGACCCTGAGAGGGAGTCATGGGAACCCCAACTTCAAACTTGGATTTGTGACTGGTATCTGAAGGAGGCAGGCAACCTTGGGGAGTGAGCCCCCAACCTGGCTGGTCTGGCACTATCTCCAGGTAGAAGAATCGAAATTGAATTGGAGGACACCCCAGTGGTGTCTGCTGCAGAATTGGTTGCTTGCTTGCTGATGACAAGAAATCACCACATATTTTGAGGTCACTAAATATTCTGTGTTGATTGTTGCTATGTGGTGTGAGATCAGGGGAAACATGATTTGAGTTTTTCTAGATGCAGTGTTTGGACAGACAGTTCTATAAGGCGCCCCCTAAATCTCTCTGCCACCTCTGTACCAGCCACCTCCATCATCACTATCCATGCCCTGGGCTTATCCACCTGTGATCACATTGCAGAGAGGCATCTAGCCCCAGCATAGCCCCGTGGACTGTGGTTTCTAACTCTAAATCTGTTTTATTTATGAAATGATGCTTACGACCTGTCTCTGCATACATTGGGCTATATTTGTGGATATGAAAATAGAACCTTTTAGAAAATACCTTTTTAAAGCCCCCAGACTTCAGGCTTATGTTAAAACCTTTACGTTTTCTCAGTACTTGTGACATTTCCTGTTTGCGTTTGCACAGCTTGGAGAGCAAATATACATGATGGGTTACAGATTTATTTTCTCTTCTGTTCTCATTTCTGTAGTTCATGTCCTAGCTCATCTTGTCATTCATTTTTGTTTTTTGTTTTTTTAAGGAATAAAATGCTTATTTGAATCTGTTACTTTCCTTTGTATTAAGTTTTCAAAAGAATTCTTTGGGGGAGAATGCTGCAGGCATTGGGGTGAGACCCAGCTGATCTGGTCCTGGTTCCCACTGCCAGCTCCCAGTCCAGGTTCTGTTTATGAAATGGCATTAGACTGTATGAAAGCACTTTGTGAATGGCATGCAGCAGGTGCTCATTACCCATGAATTCCCGCTCCTGTATGTTAGATAGCATCCTGCAAAAAATAATCTTCTCCAGCAGTCTTTAACAGCTCTTAGTAAACATTGAACAGGAACCTTTTACGTACTTAATATTGGTAATTGTGCCAATAAAGGAAGAAATTATTTTTAACTTGGGTGATAATTTATACTACATATATATTAGCCCCACAAATCTAGCTCTCTACCAATATTTCAAAATTGTTCTAAAATTAGAAATTGGAATTCACAGGAGTTGACAAGCCATTAAAAAAAATTCATGTATTTTCACTGAGAATTGACAATAGAAATTGAACTTGTTTCAAATTATTTGGGGGCAGTAAAGAGGGTCCTGAAAGAGATGGGTATGGAAAAGGATGATTATAAAGTTTGACCTAACAGGTTTTCTTCTTTGATTTTTTTTTTCAACCCTCTTCCCTCCTTTGGTTTTCTTTCTTAAAAAGTCTCGAATCACATAGTATCACTGTCATTCCAAATTTTGAAATGAAAAAGTCAGACTATTAGAAAGCTAGCATTCTTTGGGACCATGAATTTAGCCCTGAGTAGAACGAGCTGGTTTCTAGAGCTCTCCTATGCCCATTTGTTCTGGTAGGGGCTCCTGGGGGAGCTTTAGGCCTCTGTGCTTCCTGACTCCTCTCCTTTCAGTGTGTGGAGTAGAGGAGTACCTTAGTGAGCCCCCGCCTCCTGCTGTCTTTCAGGCCAGTTATTTGGCTTGCCTGGTGTAAGGGGCAAGTATGTGGAAAGCCAATGTTGAGCTCTTCTGAGGCCCAGCACTGTGCCCATTCTCCACGGTGATTCTCCGTCTGGGAAGAGAAGACTTGAGGTCAGATTCTGCCAATTCCAGTCAACATGGACTTGTACAAACTTGAATTTGGAACACTTTGTTTCAGGGTGTGGAGGCTCTGCTGGCTCTTTTAGAAACTATTCTTTGATCAGAGTGGTGGCATTTAGATTTGGGGAGCACTGGTATAGTTTATCTTTCTTGGAATCCTGTTGTAGCCCAACTCACTCCAATTTCTTCCATTTCTCATCAGAGAGAACTGAGCTCTGTTTTGCTGCACATTGATCTGTACTCCTTTGAAGAATTCAGCACTCAGTGAAAATTAACTTTAAAACATGTATTTCAAAATTAGTTGAATCAGTTTGAAAATGTTTTGTGTAAAAATTGTTGTTCAAAATGTACCATTGATCTCATATCATAAAAGATATGAACTCTTTCAGAGAGTAATGTGAGATAATTTGTGAAATTTCAGGAAGGCGGCATATATCTAAAGAACAGTTACTCTAAATCTCAGCTGCACCTCATTTGTTAACAGCCTTTGAAGGTTTTCTTTTCTTTGGGTGAAAGGGAAAGTTCTGTGTCTTATAATTTGCCCTTAAAACCAATGTGAGGTTCGTGACCCGCCCAGGTAACTTGGTGAGACCTCATCTCTACATTAAATCAAAAAACTAGCCGAGTGTGGTAGCGCGCGCCTGTAGTTCCAGCTACTTGGAAGGCTGAGGCGGAAGGATCGCCGGAGCCCAGCAGGTTGAGGCTGCGGTGGCCGGGAGCAGCCACCGCACTCCAATCTGGGCAACAAGAGTGAGACTCCAACTCAAAAAAAAAAAAAAAGTACAATCCCATTCACAATAGCAACAAAAAAACAAGTATCTTAACATCTTTCTAGCCAGAGATGTGAAAGACTTTTACAACAAAAACTACAAAACTACTCAGAGAAATCAAAGATGACACAAACAAATGGAAAAAGATTCCATACTCGTGGATTAAAAGAATCAACATTGCTAAGATGTCCATCCTACCAAAGGAAATCTACAGATTCAATGCAATACCCATTATTTTACCAACATCATTCATCTTAGACCTAGAAATGACAATACAGAAATTCATATGGAAAAAAAATGACTACGAATAGCCAAAATAGTCCTTAGCAAAAGAAACAAAGTGGAGTATATCACACTTCCAGACTTCAAACTTTACTTAAGGCTAAAATAATCAAAACATACTGATACTGGTACAAGAACAAGCATATAGACCAATGGAACTGCATAGAAACTCCAGAAGCAAAAGCTCAATTTCTCAACCAATTCATCTTTGACAAAACCTCCACCAACAATGACTGAGGTGAGGACAACCTATTCAGTAAATGGTGCTGGGAAAACTGGCTGACCACATTCAGAAGATTGAAACAGGACCCCTACATATCACCATACACAAAAAGCAACTCTAAATGGATCAAAGAACTAAATGTAAAACCTCAAACTATAAGAATCTTCAAGGCCGAGGAACCAGCGAGGCAGACGTACGACTCCGGGCGGGCGGCGGGTGCGCTCCGATCGCGGCGGGCCACCGGCCTCGCCGCGGGTTCAAGGAGAGAGGTGTTGGTGAGCGTGCCCAGGGCAAGACGGGCGCTCGGTAGCTGGAGGTAACCAGCGTGCACGTCCTGTTTTGCGGCTCCGCAATGATGCCAGCACTGCCGTCTGAAGAGCCAAGGCCAATGGACAGGTGACACTCAGTGACTGGCTTTGATCCATTCCCCTGCAGACAGCAATCGTGAACGTGTTGGAACAGCATCACCTCAGAAAATTTTCTGACAGAAATCTTGTGGCCAGCTCATCAGTTTCCCAGATCAGTTTTAAAACAGCATATAAGAAGATGGCGGCAACATAGGCGGAACTGTGAGATTCTCCGAATGAGGCTCTGGGCACCCACCCCTCGGAGGCACTGATTCCATCTCTGACTGAAGTACACTGGGAGCGACGCGGGGCCACCTCCGCCGCTCACCGCCTGCCCTTGGGAGCTTTGGGGCTCTGAAATCTGGAGCTCTGGAACCCCGAGTGGAGCGCCCAGCAAGGCAGCTGATCCCCAGGAGGCTCATGCTATCACACTACCCCAGACCATCATAGTCGATTGCTCAGGGATCCAAAGAGCAGAGAAAAAGGATCCTATTACTTCGGCCATTCTCCAGGCAGAGACTCGCATTGCCCCACCCACCTGGTTCCCAAGGTAACCTCACGAAACAGAAGACAAAGCCACTCCCCTGGGAACTA
>CAUYQG010018509.1:0-14454 GCA_963574415.1 Tarsius wallacei
TGCGTGCTCCTTATGAGAACCTAATACTTTGTGGTCTGAGGTGGAGCTGAGGCAGTGATGCAGCTGCAAATGCAGATTAACATTAGCAGTGAGGGTTAATTGCACAGAGACCATAATAAATCAGCTGCTTACAGATTTACATCAAAACCCTATCAGTGAGTGGCAAGTGAGTTGACGTACTTCAACTGTACAGCTGCATCTGGTGGCAGGCTTTAAGTCAGAATCCGACACTTATTTTAGTCCATACATGACCTGCCCATTATCTTATTTATCGCTTCCATCCATGCCTCTTTTTTAAATGATGAGTTGTATGATTACTTCATTATATATTACAATGAAATAATAAAATGCACAATAAATGTTGTATACTTGAATCATCCTGAAACCATCCAACCCAACCCCCACCCCTATCCCCAGTCCATGGAGAAATAGCCTTCCTTGAAACCAACTTCTGAGAGATTGGGAGACAGCTGTTGCAAACAACTAATAGTGGGTAAGATCCAGTCTGCATCTGTTTTAACCTTGAATGAAACCTAGAAGTCCTGCTGGGCTTTCCTCTGAGAGCTGGGGAGATCTTTGCCTCCTCAGTATGAAGAGACTAGAAGACGTCCTATTCACGGGCTTTAAGCCAGTTTCACCTCCCCTGCAGTTTCAGAATTTGACAAATGTACCTCAGGGGTTCAACTGGGTGTCTAACATCCTTCAAACTCCCAATCTTATCATCCCAGCCCCACCCAACCGAGAAGCTGTGCTGGGTTCATTCTCCCACAGAAGCAGCCCTCTCTTGCGGCCATACCTAGATTCCCTGACTCTCCCTGACTCAAAAGGGAAGAAGGAACCTCAGAGAGGCAGTGTCCACTCATTCTTCCCTGGAAAACTTTCCATTCTTACCCTTGCTTTCCTAGGGCCTCTCTCCCCCATGGATTTTTATCACAAAAGCACTGGCTTTTTGGAAATTTTGGCTTCATTCTCTAGCCTTCTGCCCTTTGTGCCTTCAGAATTTAGCAAATGTCTTGAGGGAAACACCAGCCACATGCTTGAGGTCCCTCGGGCTCATATTGCATCACTCCTGTGTGCTCAAGGTGCTGCTGGTCTCCCGGACCCCCAGCAGCCGTCCTCTGCTTTGGCCCAGCCGCATTCAAGCACAGAATCAGCAAATGCCCATAGGGACAGCTGGAGAGGCTGGGATCTCTCTGAAGGATTTCTCTTCTCTGAGCTTTTACTCTCTCTAGTCCTCATTGTTCCTACAGCTCCTGGTACATTTACATACAGGACATTTGTAAATTTATTCACCTTTTCTAGTTGTTCTTGGCAAGAGCATTAGCCTCCTGAGGACTGCTCCGTTCTACCTAGAGGTGGAAGTAGAATCACACTATTTTGTTTTTTACTGGCAATATTCATAAAAATTGTCAAGAAACAACTTTATTGAGGTAAAACTGACATACTATCAACAGCATATATTAAAGTGTGCACAATTTTACAAATATAGACATTCTGAAAACAAGACCATGATCAACATGATGAGCACATCCGTTACCCACAGACGTCTCCTCAGGTCCCCTTGTAATTCCTTTCTCCCACCTCTCCTTAACTTCCCCCCATCCCCAGGCAACCATGGTCTGTCTTCTGTCACTGTGATTTCATTTCCGTTTTCTAGAGTTTTCTATAAATGGAATATCCTACAGTAGGTCCTCTTTTCTGTCTGGCTGCTTTCACTCAGCGTAATTGTCTTGGGATTTGTTCATGTTGCATATATTAATAGTTTGGGTTTGTTTATTCTTTTCTATTTATTGCTTTTTTCTTACTTTATTGTTTTTTGTTGCTGAGTAGTATTTCATTGTACCATTAAATTAAGTATTATCAAAGTTTATTTACCCACTCACTTGCTGATTGACAAGTAGATTTCTAGCTTTTTACTTACAAATAAAGTTGCTAGGAACAGTCTTACAAATGTCTGTATATGGACATATGCTTTCATTTCTCTTGAAGAAGTATCTACAATGAGTAGAATGGCAGGATCATATGGTACTTACTTTTGCGGAAATGCCAAATCATTTTTCCAAAGTTGTTGTACTCTTTTACAATGCTGCCGCAGCGTATGAGAATGCCAGTTGCTTCATATCCTTGCCAACACTTAGAGTTGTCTTTTAAATCTGAGACTTGATAATATGTGTGTAGTGGTATAGTTTTTGTTTGACTCCTTTTTAAAATTATTTTATTTTATTTTAAAGATGTGAGGTACAATTCAGATTTAGGTGTATAAGTGGTCATCGTACACATAAAGTTTGGACCTCCCTCTCATCTCCACTTCACTTGGTTTGAGATTAGGTATCCTTATTGATGTTGTGTGCCCCTCCCCGCCCCCCAGCAGTGTCCCCCTACTGCCAGTTCCTTTCTTATTGTATTATGGTAAATGTTCAGGGTCTGCTTATGAGTGAGAACATGTGGTACTCAGTTCTTTGTTTCTGTGATAGATCACCAAGTATAATAGACTCAAAATTCATCCAAGTTGTCGTGAAGTCCATAATTTTGTTCTTTTTTATAGCTATGTAATATTCCATTGAGTATATGTACCACATTTTTTTATCCAGTCGAATTTAGATGGGCAGCACAGTTGGTTCCATATTTTTACTATTGTGAATAGTGCTGCAGTAAACAGCATATGTGCAGGCATCTTTTTTGTAGAGTGATTTAAGGTCCTCTGGGTATATTCCCAGAAGGGGGATTGCTGGGTCATATGAAAGGTCAATTTCTAGTTCTCTTAGGAATCACCACACCCACACTGTTTTCCATAGAGGTTGAACTAGTTTGCATTCCCACCAACAGTGTAGAAGCATTCCCTTTTCTCCACATCCTCACCAGCATCTGTTGTTTTTTGTTTTTTTTTAATGATGGCCATTCTTACCGGAGTTAGGTGATATCTCAATGTGGTTTTGATTTGCATTTCTCTGATGATAAGTGAGACTGAGCATTTTGTCCTGTGTCTATTGGCTGCTTGTAAGTCTTCTTTTGAGAAGTGTCTATTCATGCCTTTTGCCCACTTTCTAATAGAGCTGTTTGTTTTTTTCCTTTCTGCATGTTTGAGTTCCTTGTGAATCCTGGATATTAGGCCTTTGTCAGATATGCAGTTGACAAGTATTTTTTTCCCTTTCTATGGGCTGTCTCCCCATTCTCTTGATGGTTTGCTTTGCTTTGCAGAAGCTTTTTCAGTTTGGTGAGGTCCCACTTGTCAATCTTACCTCTTATGGCTTGGGCTTTTGATCAGGAATTGGATGCCTATTCTGATTTCCATAAGGGTATCTCCTGTGTTTTCTAACATTCTTAATGTTTGAGGTTCTATATTTAGGTCTTTGATTCATCTGGAGTTGATTGTGTGTATTGTTATAGGTAGTGGTCATGTTTCATTCTTCTGCATGTGGTCAGCCCATTTTCCCAGCACCGTTTACTGAATAGTTTCTCCTCTCCCCAGTGGTTGTTACTGAGAGCTTTGTCAAAGATGAGTTGGTTGAGAAATTGAGGTTTTGCTTCTGGAATCTGTATCCTGTTCCATTGGTCTATATGCCTGTTCTTGTACCAATACCAGGTTGTTTTAATTATTGTAGTCTTACAGTAAGGTTTAAAGTCTGGAAGTGTGATACCTCCTGCTTTGTTTCTTTTGCTAAGGATTGTTTTGGCTATTCGTGGTCCTTTATGTTTCCATATGAATTTCTGTATTGTAGTGACTGATGTGTATCTTTTTTATGTGCTGATTTGCCATTTATACATCTATTTGGTTAAGCATCTGTTCTAGTCTTTTGCCTGTTTAAACAATTTGGTTGTTTGCTTTCTTATTATTGAAGCATATGAGTTCTTTGTATAGTCTGGATTGAGTCCTCTGTCACATACATGACTTTAAAATACTTTCTCCCATTTTCCCCTTGTCTTTAATTTTCTTATCAATGTCTTCTGAAGAGCAAACATTCCTAATTGTGATGAAGTGCAGTTTACAATTTTTTTTTCTTTTATGGATCCTGCTCATAGTGCTGTCCCTAGAAAATATTTGCCTAATGCAAGGTCACAACGATTATCTCCTATGTTTTCTTCTAGAAAGTTTATAGTTTTAGAGTTTACATTTAAGTCCATAGTCCATTTTGAGTTAATTTTTATATATGGTGTGAGGTATAGATCCAAGTTTTTTGTTTGTTTGTATGTGAATATTCAATTATTCCAGCACCATTTTTTGAATATCAATTTAAAAAATTTAAGCCAGTCTTTCTGTCCTAAAAATAAACTTAAGTTGGTGTGATGTATTTTTAAACATATTTTTGAATTCTGTTTGCTCATAATTTGTTTAGGATTTTTGTATCTGTATTCATGAGTGTGACCGGACTGTAATTTTTCTTTCTTATGATGTGAGATTTTGGTATCAAGATTGTCATAGTTCCATAAAGTATATTGGGAAGTGGTTTCCCTTTTTATGTACTCTGGAAGAGTATGTTTTAGACAGGCATTACTTGTTTCCTAAATATGTGGAAGTATTTACCAATGGAGCCACTGGTAAATGCTATCACATTTTTAGGAAATAAATAATGCCTGTCTAAAACATTGGATCTGCAATGTGGGATGATTTTTGTTTGCTTGTTTGTTTGTTTGAGTCAGAGTATCACTGTGTCACCCAGGCTGAAGTGCACTGGGGACTCGACCTCCTAAGGTCAGGCGATCCTTCTGCTTCAGCCTCCCAAGCAGCATAGACATGTGCCACCATGCTCGACTTATATTTTGATTTTTTTGTAGAGACAAAGTCTCACTATGTTGCCCAGACTGGTTTCAAACTCCTGGGCTCAAGTGGTCCTCCTGCCTCAGCCTCCCAAAGTGCTGGAATTACAGGCACAAGCTAACATGCCTGGTCTGTGATATTTTATTAATAATTTAATTTTTTAATAGACTATGCTTATTTTATCCAGAGCCCCATTATGACCCTGACTAGTACGGAGAGTCTGTACATTGAAATTCAGCTAGAAATTGAAAACAAAAATATAACTATAAAATGTACATATGTTTAGAAATTAAGAAATATACTTCTAAATAACCTAGGGATCAAATTGAAATCATAATGGAAAATTTAAGCTCAATTAAATTAAATGACAAGGAAAATACCATGTATTAAAATTTATCTGATATAACTAAAGTTATGCTTTAAAAGGGAATTTATAGCTTTTATATTAGAACAAAAGAAAGACTGAAAAGAAAGACTGGTGGCTCACGTTTGCAATCCCAGCACTTTGGAGGCGGAGGCAAGAGGACTGCTTGAGCCCAGGGGTTCAAGACCAGCCTGAGCAACTTGGCGAGACCTCATCTCTACAATAAATCAAAAAATTAGCCGGGCATGGTGGCGCACGCCTGTGGTTCCAGTTATTTAGAAGGCTGAAGTGGAAGGATCACCTGAGCTCAGCAGGTCGAGGCTGTAGTGGCCATGAGTGTGCCACTGCACTCCAGTCTGGGCAAGAAAGTGAGACTCTGACTCAAAAAAAAAAAAAAAAAAAGACTGAAAAATCTATAACCTAATCACCTATATTAAAAAAGTTAGAAGAATGAAAGATTAAAACCCAAGCAATTACAAGAGGAAATTGCAAAGACAGCAGAAATTAATCAGATAGAAATAAACATATAGCATAGATGATATACAGAACAGATGATCAACAAAGCCAAGAGTTGGCTCTTTGAAAAGACTAGTAATGTTGATAAATCTTTGATAAACTGATCAAGAAAAAAAGAGAGAGAAGACACAAATAACTAATCTCAAGGATGAAAAATAGATATTACTACAGTCCTACAGACTTTTAAAAAAGATCCTAAGAAGATATTATAAACTCCTTTCTGCCAATATGTCAGAAAATATAGATGAAATAGACAAATTATTAGTAAAATACAACATTGACTTGCTAATAAATAAAAATGTGGGGAGTTTTATGAATATGAAAGAAATTGAATCCATTACTTAAAACCTTTCTTAAAAAACAATTCAAGTCTAGGTGGCTTTGTCAGTGAATTCCAACAAACATCTAAGAAAGGTACAATGCCAATTTTTCAAACATTCTTTCAGAGAACAGAAAAAAGAGGTAAACATCTCAACTTGTTAAGGAAATTATATTTTATGAATATTGGTACCATACCAGACACCGTATGAGGATTGTTACATTGTATATATTATCTTCTTTGCTTGCTCTTTGTGTGTGTGTGTGTGTGCTTATACTAATGACTATCTTCTCTTTTCCAGTTGCATCTTGCTAGACAGAAGCATGATATTATCATTATTATATGAAATTTTAAATGTGTGTTTAAGAGAGTGTACGGATGTTGATTTGTCAAAGAGATAGACTGTACTAGTTATTTACCTATTTTTCTCAGCTCTAAGTCTCCCTTCTCAGCTATGCTCTGTAAAGCTGTGACTGCGTCTACACAAACTACATGTCCCAGATGCCCTGGCCAGCTGGCTTCCTGCTAGGTTTGCCAATAAGAACTGCTAAAACAGGACTGGAATGCAGAAGGAAGTGTGTGAGAAGGGAGATTTTTCTAGTTTTCCAGCTTTCATTAGCAGCAGCTGACAGCCATGGCCCCAGCTCCCAGCACCAGCTTCACCTGCCTGTCTAGGCTTCCTCTATGGAGGCCCCAGCACCAGCTGGTCTATGGCCCCTTCTCAGCGGTCCCAGCACCAGCCACAGGGCCCTCCTCTCCTCAGTGACACAAACGGCAGCTTCCACCCCTTGCCACCTACACAGAGTTTGGGGACCAGCTCTACAGAGCCAGTACCCTAGGAATCCACACATTATTCCTATAGGGACCTCTCCTCCAAGTACCTATATTCCAGAAAAGTCTTCATCACCTCTACTTCCTAGAGTTATGAGCCCTGAATAATTCAGTGCTCCCTTTTGGTTATTTTCAGCCCTTTAACACTTATATAACAACCCCCTGCATTAAATCCTGACTGTTTGAAATAACTAGTATGATTCTTTGTCTAAGCTCCAACTGATACACTGTGTTTCAGGCGTCTCTCCCACTAGACCCTCTAGCGGGAGCAGGAATGGTGTGTATCTTGTGACATATTTTAATACCTTGGGCCTCAATAAATACTTTTTAATCTATCAATGCAAAGAGTGTGGCTTTTGGAGATCAGTCAAAAGGACAGATTTAGGGCTAAGCTCTGCCCTTCACAAGCTGGGTGACTTCAGCGTCTTTTCTGGAAATGATAGTAATATTTTCTGAATCCTTTTTTTCTGTGCCAAGTGCTTCAAAATAGATCTCATTTAATCCTCACAACATCTCTCAGAGGAAGACATTGTTTTTACAAATAAGGAAATAAAGACTCAGAGAGATGAAGAGACTTACCCAGGCTGTGTTTTTTTTTTTTTTTAATTGGAGTCCCACTCCATCGCCCAGGCTGGAGTGCAGTGGCACCCTCACAGCCACCCCAGCGTCGACCTGCTGGCCTCCGGCAACCCTTCCATCTTAGCCTTCCAAGTAGCTAGAACTAGTGTGTGTGCTACCACGCCCAGCTTGTTTTTTGATTTTTATTGTAGAGACAAGGTCTCACCATGTTGCCCAAGCTGATCTCAAACCCACGGGCTCAGGTAGTCCTCTTGCCCTGGCCTCCCAAAGTGCTGGGATTACAGGCCTGAGCCATCGCGCCCGGCTGGTTGTGCGTCTTGTAGGTGGTGTGCTGTGATTCCAGCACGGGGCTGCCCAACTCCAGAAACCTCTTTCTGTGCATTTCACTTGGCTCCTCCTCAGTTGCCTCTGTCTTCTCATCTGTAGACTGATGAAATGAAGTTTATCATTTGGATGAAATTATGTGAAATTTTACAGATGAAATCATGTAAATAATTTAAGTGCAGAAAGCACTCAAAAAAGAAAATTTTGAGCACTCAACAAACAAAGTTTTTAGACTAAATTACCTGTAGCTCAGTTCTTTATCCTAACAAATCCCAAGCAGTACTCCCATCGTGGGCCTAACTTCCCATGCGTTTGCTTGCTGGCCACCCTGCACACTGTCTGCTATGCTGTCGTGGCTGCCTGGCCATCTGATTGTCGCCCTCTGATCCCTGACCTGACCCTGGTGTGTCTGCTTTTGAATGCCCAAGGGGTCAGTTTCTTCTTCTAGGTCCTCCTCATGAGCATGTGGGAGCCTCCCGATGGTGTCTGTGTCCTGAAATGTTTGGTGGCCTGGGATGAGAAGCATTGAGCTCTATCCTCTGAGATCCAGCTCACATCCTAGGACACCATCGTACAGGTTCTTCCTGCCTCAGAACAGCAGCATGGAAGCCTGCAGTGGGGAAGGAGATTGAGCCCGCACCCAGCTGCTCATGCCTCCTCCACGTCCATTCCAGGTTGCTTTGGGCAGCTCCACGTCTGTTCCAGCTCAGCTAGGCTGGTGCAGAAGCAACCCAGGGTGTCCTGCCTATTACTGGATTCCTTTAATATGTCATTGTTTTAAAGAGAAAGTGTCCTCATGTAAGATTGACCACAGAACTGAGGACCTGTCAGTGATCCCAAACCGGTAAGGGCAGCCAATTCGTTGTGAGTCGAGGGGACCTTTCTACCACCCGCAGTGAGGAGTAGGAATAGGACACGCGAGGTGACGAGGAGCCTGGCACGATGGCTGGCCAACTATCTTGATTTGTCCCAAATCCCAGAGTAATCGCAGAGCACGAGAGGCAGCTGCCAAGGGACAGATGTCCTTCAGAGCAGCTCCAGTCAAGGTCCAAGCGTTTTGTCTTATTTTTTTCTCTCTCTCTTCTCCTTAATAGGAACGCGAGAGCCACCTGGTGGAAGGTTTTATTAGCAAGGAGGACAAGGGAGAGTTTGGCAACCAGGTGACAGGTTGCAGGGAAGTGGCTGAGACAACAGCCCAGAAAGAAGTGAGTCTCTGCCTCACTACTGAGACACAGGACAGTGTCTAGACCAGAAGCCTTTGCTGACTGCGAGAGACAGACTAAGTCACTCAGTTGCTCACAGGTTCTGGAACTGAGCGGTAGTTGTCCACAGGGACACAGGGAGGCCAGTGGGTGAGACTCAGGGGGACATGGCTGTCCCTTGTGGGAACATGGAGGCAAGAAAGTTGCCAAAGTAAGCATCCTGCTCTGCGCCGCGGTCATTCCTAGCTAGATCCCACCAGTCCTGTGTTCTGACCAGGTCTCAGCTGTAATAGCAAGGGGCTTGGGTCTTTCACCTAAGGGTAAGGGAGGATGCCCACATGGGATCGAGTGTGGCCAAGTAGAACTGCCACCTTGACCAAGACCCTTCTTCATAGCTGGGCTACGGAAAGAAGTTTCCTCACTTAAAACCCCACACCTCCAGTGAGCCCCAGGTGCCAGTCACAGAGAGTAAAAGCTCAACACAGTCATCTGTGGTGGAGATGGTGGAAGACAGGAAGATAAAAGTGTTGCCTACCCCGAGTTAGCAGACAGTGGTAGAAGCTCCCACACAAGGCTGACGGAATCCCCAGGCCTCCCTCAGGGCTTTGGTTTCCTCTCTGTAATTCCAGAACATGCTAGGGGTTCCAATAGGAAATTAAACCTGTTTGCACAGAAGTATTCCTACATGGCTACGGATTGAGTAAAATATATGAAAAATAGTCACTTTATATTAATGTAAAAATCCGGCAGTTTCTTTCATGCATGCCACCTGTAGCTTGTCTCCCTTTCTTTTCTCTTCCTTCTCTGATAAACTTTGCTTGAAAGCTTAAAAAATAAAATCCATCATTTGACTCAATTATCTCTTTTCCTTCCAGGGTAATGCTTCCCCAATTCGGGAGACACGAAGGGCTTCACATTAGAAACTTGAATCAGATTCTTTCTTTCTTTCTTGGCCACTCTGTGTGTGATGACATTTTACATACAACAAGGAGGAGCTGATCTTCAGGGCCCTGCTAGAACCAAATGTCACCCTGGAGTCCCTGGTCTTGGGCCACCCTACCTAATCAGGCATGCCTCCCCCCCCCCCCCCGCCCCGTTCCCTGGTCTGAGCTCTAACAAGACTAGAAATGAGGAGAATCTAGTGAATATCTTAAGTTACAACTTTCCACATATAAACATAAACATTAGGTGCACTAACACAACTGTAAACTTTTCAACCCTTTCCAAGAGGAAGACATACCCACGTGCCCTGCAAAATCAGCCCTATAGGAAAGATAGAAAGAGGAAAAATCAAAAACTGAAAGTAAGAAAGGACTTTAGGACAAACATAATTACCATACCAAGAAAAGTAAATGGAATAAATTAGTTATTAAAATGAAAGACTTCTAGACAAGATGCAGTAAATAGGGAAAATGTGTTTTCCCCCGCTCTTCTTGCTAAGTACATTTAAAAACCCTGGACATTATTCATAAAACAAGCATAAGAAGACACTGAAAGGTGGAGAAAAAAAGGCAGACTGGCTGGACCTCGGAACCCAAGGAAAAACAGAGTGGTGAGTTTCTTGGATTTTGTTTTTGCCTTATGTATCTGGGCCTGGATACTGGAGAAGCTGGCAAGCCAGAAATGCCAATGGGTACAGACAGCCCTCAAAAAAGCCTGCTCTCTCGAGCTAAAAGGCTGGGGAAGAGAAAGCCTAGCATGACAGAGCACTCTTAGACAATAACTTTCCTACTCTAGCAAAAGGTCATTAAAAAAAAAAAAGCAAAAATCCTGTGGCCTTACCCCAGCTCCTCACAGTTGAGAATGAGCGGGAAACCTAGGCAGCAGCAAAGAGGTATACCTCCCTCCCCTCACTGTGGTGGTGTCAGAGAAAGCTGAGTCGGGAGCTGGGACTTTCACCACCTTCTAATAATCCTGAGTGCTCATTCCACACTTTGCAGTGTCAGTGGAAGCCATGTGGGGAAGAGTAAGGAGGCGTCTCTACTAGTCAGGATGGTGTCAGTGTGTCAGCAAAAGTTGAGGGGGACCCTGCACTGCTATCTTCACCCAATACTAGAGAGTCACCCTTCTGCTCCTGGGTGTCAACCTGGATTTCCACCTTCACTGGGTAGTAATGAGGCAGCTCTCCTATTCCTTGCCAGCACCGTGTTAGAGGAGGCCAGATCAAATAGAAGATTTAAGTAAATTCCAGAATCTCATAATACAATAACCAAAATGTTGAGGATACAGTACAAAATTAGTTGTCATCCGAAGAATGAGGAATGAACAGATGAGGACAAAGAGACAGACATTAGAAGATTCCTTGAAAAAAAAAAAAAAGAATGAGGAATGATTAATCTGAATGAGAAAACACAAACAATGGTACTAATATCAAAATGACACAGATGTTGGAATTATGTGACAAAACTTTTCAATTTAAAATTATAATAGAGTCATAGGAAGTGAGAAAAAAGACATACAGGGAGACCCTTTGCAGCCTGCACCCCTGTACCCCCAATGACAGTGTTTTGCATAACTGGAGTGTAACTATCAAAACCACAAAATCGACATTATTACAACCCACGGAGTTTATTTGGATTTCGTCCGTTATAAATGCACTCATTTGTGTGTTTGTGTCTCTCTGTATGTGTGTGCATAGTTCCATGCAACTTTATTACACGTATGGCTTCGTATAAGTACCACCACAATGAAGGCTAGAACTGCTTTCTTTACCACAAGCCTCCCTCGGACGACCCCTTTATAGACACCACTCCCCACAAAGGCCCGACTCCTAGAAACCAAGAATCCATTTCCCAGTCTGTAACTGCAGTGTTTCAAGAATATCATATAAATTGAGTCATAAAGTATGAAACCATTGGAGACTGGTTTTTCCTCTCAGCACAATTCCCTTAGCTCCATCCTAGGTGTTTTGTATAACAATAATTTGTTTCTTTGTACTACCGAATAGAATGATATGGATGTATGACAGATAGTATGTCCAATCATTGAAAGACATCTGGGTTGTTTTGTCTTTTATAGAATATATCACTTTTGATTTACTCATGTATTTAGAGAAATAAATAATTTGAATTATTTGAATATTTAGATAGTCTTTGTGTGAACATCAGTTTCCATTTCTCTGGAATGAATGCCCAGGAGTGCAACTGGGTCACGTGGTAGTTGCATTTTAAGTTTTAAAAATAACTGCCAAACTGTTTTTTAGAGTGTATGTACCATTTTACATTCCATCCAGCAATGTAGGAGCGATCCAATTTCTCCATATCTTCACCAGCATTTGGTGTTATCAGTATTTTTTATTTTAGTCATTCTGGAAGGCATGTAGTAACATCTCCTTGTGGTTTTAACGTGTACTTTCTAATGGCTAATGATGCTGAGCATCTTTTCAAGTGCTTATTTACCATCTGTATTGTCTCTTTAGTAAAATATCTGTTCACCTATTTTCTAACAGCAACTTTTGTTTTTTAAATAGTGAGTTTTGAGAGTTATTTAAATCTTCTGCATACAAGTCTTTCGTCAGTATGTGAATACAGATATTTTCCCCTAGAATGTAGCTTGCCTTTTCATCTTTTTAAGGAGATTTTCCACAGTGCAACGTTTTAAATTTTGATGGTGCTCAATTAATCTGCTTTTCCTTTTATGAATTGTTTTTGATATCAAATCTAAAAGTTATTTGCATAGTTCAAGAACCTGAAGACTTTCTGTGTTTTTATTTTCTTTTTAAAAATGTATTGTTTTATATTTTAAGTTTAAGCCCATGATCTATTTTAAATTAATTTTTGTATGGACGTGATGTTTGAGTCAAGATTCATTTTGATATCTAATTGCTCCAGCACCATTTGTTCAAAGGTTATCTCTCCTCCATTGAATTGTTTGTGCATCTTTGTAAAAAATCAGTTGGTTGTATCTGTGTGGATATATTTCTGGATTCTCTATTTGGTTCTATCTACCTATATGTCTATCCCTCTGCCAATACCATGCTATCTTAATTATGGTAGCTATATAGTAAACTTTAATATTGAATAGAGTTATTTCTCCCACTAAATCTTTTTCAAGATTGTTTTAGCTATTCTATGGCCATACCTTTCCCTGTAAATTTTATAACAAGCTTGTCAATGTCTACAGACAACTTGGTGGGTTTTTAAATAGGAATTGTATTAAATCTGGAGATCAACTTGTAGAGAATCACCATCTTTACTGTTTAGTCTTCCAGTATATAAACACAGCATTTCTCTTCAGTTTTTAGAATTTCTTTTCTCAGCATTTTGTAAATTTCATCATAGAGACACTATATGTGTTTTCTTGAGTTTATACCTAAGTTACTTGTCTTATATGGAGTGCTATAAATGGCATCTCTATCATTTTTATTCCACAGACTCATTTTTAGTAAATATAAGTGCAATTTATTTATTTTTCGTTTGTTGATCTGGTGATCTGCTGATTTCATGCATTCGTTTTAGAAGTTTTGTGGCGGTTTTGTAAATTCTTTCAGATTTTCTACGTAGACAACAATGTCATCTTACAAGTGGAGACAGTTTTTTTTTTTTTTAAATGTGCATGTTTTCTATTTTTTAAATCTTGACTTATTGCAGTGGTTAAGAATTCCAGCACTATGTTGCCAGATAGAATAAGAGCTCTGAGAACAGGTATCCTTGCCTTGTTCAGAATCTTGTGGGGAAGCATTCAGGCTTTCACCATTAAATATAATGTTAGCTGTAGGCTTTTTCTGTAGATGGTCTTTATTAAGTTGAAGAAAATATTTTATATTACTAGTTTGGTGAGAGTTTCTGTTATGAATGGGTGTTAGATTTTGTCTTGCATGAATTGATATGTCATAATCTTTTTCTTTAGTTTGTGATTATGGTAGATTACATTGGCTGATTTTCTAATATTGAGCCAAATTCACATACTTGGCTTGTCAGGGAAAGAGGACTGGCAGGGGGAAATAAGGTGTGATTATAAAGGGGTAGCAAGAGATCTTTGTGGAGATGAAATAGTTTTGATTCTATACTTTTAAAAAATCTTTATTCATTCATTTATTTTTTAGACATGGGGTCTCACTGTGTTGCACAGTGGCATGTGGTAGCTTTTCACAAGTGGGGTCATTGTGCTCTAAGGCCTCAAACTCCTAGGCTCAAGCAATCCTCCTGCCTCTGCCCCCGAGGCACACGTCACCACACTCTGCTAGCTTTTTTTTTAAGGTGGTAACTCATTGTGGTTTTATTTATTTATTTATTCAATCTTTACTTTTAAAATGTGGGGTACAATTCAGGGTTAGGTATACAAATGTTCATTATGCAGGTACCCTTGTTGATGAGGTGTGCCCCCCTCCCCTGGCAGTTTCCCTCAACTGCCAATCCCACCCCACTTCCCCTAGAAGTTTCCCACTACTGCCAATCCTTTTCTTATAGATTATGATAATTGCTCAAGGTCTGCTTATGAGTGAGAACATATGGTATTCTGTTCTTTGTTTCTATGATAGATCACAATAAGTCACTGAGTATGATAGCTGCTGTGAAGTCCATGTGTTTGTCCTTCTTTATGGCTGCATAATATTCCATCATGT